>JASAOO010003539.1:0-105142 GCA_030849075.1 Zelonia costaricensis
CTTCGTTGTGCCCCTTTTTTTAGTCCTTTTACACGAAAGCAATTGCCGTCTCACTAACCTGGCATTGTTCCTCCCCCCCCCCCCCCCCACCCCGGGACCTCGCTAGACTAGACGAGCGCCATGGGAACGGTATGGGCCACACGTGTAAAAGAGCGACAGAAAGCAAAGTAGTCGATTTAACCACTGCGGGTGACGCACACGCAACGGCCAAGAACACCGATGCCATGGATGGGTGTGGGGAGATCGGTACCGGTCCCGCACCAAGACTCGCCTTGTCGAAGGGAGGAGGGGGGTGGGCACGCACACTGGGGCAGGACCAGCACTACACGCGCCGTCTCTGCACGTATCCTCTCCGTCCCGTATCGCGTTTTGCTTTTCACCCGCATGGACGCAATACACGGAACTTGTCTTTGTCTCGTCTTCTTGTGCCGACTTGCCTGCCGCCGTGCGCAAAGTCGCGCCGGCGCTCGAACCACCATAGAACGCCGGTAGATTGCGTAGATTGCTGTCCAGACACGCGCACTTCAAACTGGCTGCTCTGTCCAGCCGTCCGCCCGGCTCATCCTGCTTGAGTGCACACACACACACACCTTTCCATCCTCTAGATGAACGTCGAGATCAAGAGCGTCCACTTGGTGGCGAAGTGGATGTGGGACTGCAAGGGCGACACCTGCGGCATCTGCCGGCAGGAGTACGAGGCGGCGTGCCCTGCCTGCCGTGTGCCGGGCGACGAGTGCCCGGTGCTAACGAGCCCGTGCCACCACACGTTTCACCTACACTGCATCACCCGCGCGCTGGAGAAGGAGGAGGGCGAGCAGGAGTGCCCGACCTGCCGGGCACCGTGGCGGATGTGAACCACACGCGACCGCATCCCCCGCTTCGTGCCTCTTCTGCGTCCAAAACTCTCTAGCAGGTGCCTGCGTGCGCGGTGCTGTTGCCGTGCCTTTTACATCACTGCTCCCTTGCGCCAGGTGGATGCCAACGCACACATGCTCTCGAACGATAAATGCACTTAGCTCCTCCGTGCAGAGCCACGCAAAACGGGCCGGTGGGGCGTTCCGGCGGAGCACACACACGTACATGTGTGAGTCTGTGGACACTCAGCGCTTGCCACAGGACCCCCTGTGGCTTTCTTTCTTTTTCAAAAACCTGCGAACGGAATACCCGGCTGCTTTGAATTGCGAAGACGGCGGCTCCCTTCTGCCGCACAGCTTCACTCGACTCCTTCCATCATCCTCGTCTCGTGCTCCTCCGCATCTGCTGTTGAGATAAACGCGTCTCAAGCGCCTGCGCCTGCGCCGTCGAAGTCGCGTGTCTTCTCTGTCTCCCTTCAAGAACAACACACACACCATATTTTTCTACACACACGCCATCGTCAAGAGATGCGTCGATGCACGGCCCGATTCGCTGCCGCTGCCGCCGGTGCGGCAGCCGCAGCGGCCGGCAAGGAGTCTGGCAGCGCAATCGAGGCGGTCGGCACGCCAGCTGACGCCCCCGCCGCTGCCAGCGAGCCGGAGTACAAGCATGTCCACACCACCACTCTTCCCCCGTCGAGCTTCATGCCGAGCGCGACGGAGGCGCCCGAGCGGCTGCAGACTTACGTGGAGCCGAAGCCGTTCATCAGCCCGCGCCGCATGCAGATCTTCACCGTCTCCCTCGGCGTCGGCGCCGCGAGCGTGGCGCTTGTCTACTTCTTCCTGAGCAAGAGCATCAGCAGCAGGGTGGAGGAGGAGCAGGTGCAGGTGGACCGCATTGTTGAGCGCAATCGCATCGCTATGCAGGACCGCATGTCCGCCGTGCCCACCTTCACGGCACCGAGCACGTACGACGAGCTGTACGCCAAGATGCTAGAGCGGGACCGCGAGGTGGAGGCACAGCTGACGCAGGCGAAGAGCACGCTGCACACGGAGACGATGTTCCACCTCAAGATGTGGTGGAACCGCTGCCTGCGCAACATCCAGTCCGCCGCCGACGCCTTCACGGCCGCACAGCTGCGCCACAAGGAGGCGCAGGCCGAGGCAAACGTCAAGGCAACGCTGCAGCACAACGGGTACGAGCTGGTCCAGCTCTCCAAGCTCTCCGCGTAGGAAGCGAGGGACACGCGATGAGGCGGCTGGCAGCTAGCCGTGGGCCAGGTCCACAAGCTGATCACTCTCCTTCTCTCTGTGCCAGCCCATCCCTTTTGCCCTCCTCTCCCGCGCTGTCGCTGAAGAAGTGCAAGCGGCGGCAGCGCGCCGGAGTACGCGATGGTGGCATGAGACACCGGAGCTCCTCTCCGCCTGCGGTACTTCTCTTCTCCCCGTAGCGCACCCTAGGTTCAGGTCTCTTCCGAAAAAAAAAAAACGGGGACCGCACACACACAAACACGCAACGCTGGCTGCGGACACTCTGATCGCCTTTGCTGTTTTATGGCACCGATGAAGTGGGGCGCGCACTGAGGCGATCGCACGAGTTGCTCTGGACTCGCGCACACGCGCCGGAGCGCCGACGAGATGTGCGGCGATGCCAAGCTCCCGCGTTGCCGCACCAGGCCCGAGTGCGCCTCGCAAGCGCGGTCTCCTTCAAGTGCTAGGCAACTGCACTCAGCGCCTCTTGAACTTTTCACCCACTCCCTCCCTCCCTGCATTGCTTTTCTTTTTCGCGACACACGCACGTGCGTGCGTTTGGATTCAGCTTTGCGCTGCATCTCCTCGCCATCACACACATAGTTCTGAGGCCCCTTTACCTCGTCCTACCCCCTTCCTCGCACAACCCCGCGTACCAAACTTATCACTTACAGACGCAGTTCGCCTTTTGTATATTTCCCAACTTGACTCTTGGCTACCCCCCTCCTCCCCATCTTCCTTCCTCAAAACAAAAGCCACATTTACTCGGCGGAAATAAGCAAGCGTAAGTCGCCATGCTCGCGTACTTGGAAAACTACTTCAACCTGAAGAAGAGCTTCGTCTTCTACGGGTCCTACCACCACACCTGGAAAAACCAAATGGTGCACGTCATCTTCGTCCCTGCCATCTTCACCACCGCGATGAGTTTTCTAGCGCGTGTGCCGATCACCGGCAAGGTGAATCTCTCTCACATCGTAGCCGCCTTCTACGCGGTGTCCTTCATCAAGATGGAACCGGTCGCCGGGGTTCTTTACGCACCGGTGCTCGCTGCGATGGAGTACCTTGGCGCGCACGTGCTCGTCAACCACGTGCCCACGAGCATCGCCATCCACGTGTGCAGCTGGGTGACACAGATCCTGGCGCACAAGTTTGCCGAGGGTCGTGCGCCTGCGTTCCGCGAGGACCCGCTGCAGGCCCTCCACGCAGCCGTTTTCTTCGTCTGGCTGGAGGTGCTCTATGCCCTTGGGTACCGCCCGAGCCAACGGGCAGAGTTGGAGAAGCTCGTCGCTGAGCGCATTGCCAAGATGGATGCGGCAAACGCAGCCAGTAAGAAGGCCACCGCCGACGCCACACCCAAGAAAGCGGCACAGGCTAATGGAAGACAGGGAAGCGTGCCGCCGGGGCTTGCAAGCTCCTGTGACACGCCGCGCGTGTCCTTTCTCCGCTCCACCAATTCTCCTTCTATCAGGCATGTCAAAGTGACTCGAACGGTGCTGTGTCAGGCAGGTGCAACGTGCCGCCACAGCGCGGGGCGATGTCACCTTCTCGAACACCGGGCACCGCTTCACCGATTATAGTTTTGCTCGTGGGGTGTCGCCTCGATGCGGCTTCTGTTCGTCTGCTCTCCTGCGGCCCCTAACCCCCTCCTCCTCTTCTCCCGTCATGTCTTATGGTGGCCCGTCCGCCTTTCGTTTAGCGCTGTTTGTGTGTGTCGAGATGAACACAGAAGAAAACACAAAAGCGTGCGCCTGCCCTCTTCCACTTGGAGAAAGGAAAGAAGAGAACTGAGGCAAACAGCCCTCCTGCGAAACGGAACGCGACACTCGACCCGAGTACGAGGCTCTTCTCACTCACTCTTTACACACCCCAAAAACAAAATGCTACTTAAAACCTTTAGACGCCCAAATCCGGGGTCTGTGTCTTTCCGTCAGCCCCTCGGCCTGCCATCCAGCGTGCGCACGAGTGTGGTCAGGTTCTTTTCTGTTGTTGTTGCTGCTTTCGCGTTTGTCTTCACTCACCCCCAGACTCGCCACGGTGCTGCGTTTCACCGCTTTCCCTACTCCGACCTCTCGCGTGGGGACGAGGGGAAGGGGTGGAGTAACCTGGTGGCACGCGTGTGTGTGTGTAAGTGTGGTGTCGTGGTGTGGTGCGCTAGCGCCGTGTGTCGCTTTCTTCCTTTTTTTTTCGTCGCCTGTTGTCCCACCGGTTGGCATTGCTGTGAGCCTGGTGGCACGTCGTGACGTGTGCTTGGTTACCCACCGCCCTTGTCCTCCTCTTCCTCCCCTCTCTTCTCCCAGAGCTTGCGGGGGGGGGGGGAATGGAGGGAACGGGACAAAGGGAAGGAGGAGACGGTCAGGGGGATGGGATCGGTCATCTCTGTCGGTGTTGAAACTGCACGACTCACTCCTTTGCTTGCATCGCCTGTCTGCCTTGACTCTCTCCTGCTTCTGTGTTTGTTGCGCACACTGGGCAGAGCGTCCGCCGGTGTAAAGACTCCGGTCTTTCAAAGCCCCCACCCGCCCGCCTCCGGTCCCCACCACGACAGGGTGACCCATGGGATCTCGCGCAGGCTCCATGGGTTGGGTAGTGTCTCCTATGCACGTCGCATTGCAATGACATCTTTGAGGTCAGGCTGGAGCCGGAAAAGAAAGCGAAACACTCGAGAGCTAGAGGGGCATTATCAGAGGACGACTGGTAAGCGGGGTGTGAGTGGGTCCTAGGGGATGGAGTGTTGGCCTGGGGCTCGCGCGCGTTATGCACTCCAAAAATGTCGTGACATGGCCACCATTGCTGACTTCCTAACCTTCGTGCTCCCTTCCTCAGCGCCCATCCTTTTTGGGAAGGGGGAAGGGGGAGGAGCAGCGGCGTCTGCAAGCATCTCTCTCTCGGTGAAATGAGGTGAACAGAATACCACCATCGTCGCGCAGTGCTCTCCCACCGCTGCGGCACCCTTCTCAAGCACAACCCAGCCACTGCCTCTTTGAAGGGGGTGTGTGGCATAGGTGCTGAGTGCGCCAGCGAGTAGGCTATGACTGGCCTGTGGGCCTAGGCGGGCCACCTGGCGATACACGCAGCTCTCAACTCCTGACTTTGTTTTTCTGTCCTCCGCCGCCATCGCTACCGACNCCATTTCTGACTTCCTAACCTTCGTGTTCCCTTCCTCAGCGCCCATCCTTTTTGGGAAGGGGGAAGGGGGAAGGGGGAGGGGCAGCGGCGTCTGCAAGCGTCTCTCTCTCGGTGAAATGAGGTGAACAGAATACCACCATCGTCGCGCAGTGCTCTCCCACCACTGCGGCACCCTTCTCAAGCACAACCCAGCCACTGCCTCTTTGAAGGGGGTGTGTGGCATAGGTGCTGAGTGCGCCAGCGAGTAGGCTATGACTGGCCTGTGGGCCTAGGCGGGCCACCTGGCGATACACGCAGCTCTCAACTCCTGACTTTGTTTTTCTGTCCTCCGCCGCCATCGCTACCGACTTGTCTTTCCTCACGGTGTCTTCTCCGACACCGGGAGCGCTCATTCACACAAGCGTGAGCGGGTGAACCAGTGCGCAACCACGAGCGCACCACCCCCACCCTTGTTGTAGTGTGAAACGGCCTTGTGTGTGTGTGTGTGTGTGGGCGTAGGCGCGCAGAGACGCACGTGCTGCGACACGGCTCTCCCCATATTTCTCACCTCCGTCTGCGCCACCGCCAGACGATCCTGCCGACTCACCGCCACGGTGCATTTCCGTTTCTTTTACACAACAGAGGGTGCTTCCCTCCTCCCTCCCTCCCCCCCCCCGCCGCACCCCGCATCCCTCCGCCAGTCCCCGTTCCTTCTACCTCCGCACCTCTCCGTCAACACTTGTCAAGCCAGCCATGGCAACGCTGAAGGAGTCGCTGAGTTTAACGCCGGCGGTGCCGCCGACGATGCTGCCCAACACGTGCGGTGAGGAGACGGGCCTGCCTGGCGTGCCGCGGGTGGGCTGCGTGGCCGCCGTTGCGTACCGCCCAGAGAGCTTGTACGGCTTTGCGGCCTGCTTCATCGGTCTGGCCGACGGGGTCGCCTTGCTCGGGCCCGACCTCGCCCAGCGTCGCCACGGCCACCGCTGCCTCCTCACTCGGCACCTGTGGCGCCCCGCCGTGCAGGTCGAGGACGGTAGCGGCCGCCCAGCCGCCGACGCGCATGGCGGCCTCGGCGGCGCGGCGGTGCCGGTGCGAGGGGTGCCCGCGCCAGCGCTGCTGTCCCACACCGAAGGCAGCAGCAGCGCGAGTATTGTCACCCTCACCGCGTGTCTGGCCGCGGGCGAGGGGGGCTGCGAGGGCGACGACACGGCCGCCGTGGTGGTGGTCTGGGCCGACGCGGCACTGCAGCACCACGTCACGGTCCTCTCTGTGCGCCTACGAGCCATTCTGACGCCGTGTGCATCCGTCAGCGCGGGGTGCAGGAGAGTCCCTTCCGAGTCGGGGCTTGTCCAGGTCGTCGCACACCGCGCGCTGCCGCTCTGCTGCGGGCAGTCTGTGCTCCGCCTCTTTTACCACCCCGCCATGGCAGCGCCCCACGCGGCCCCGGAGACGCGGCACGTCGTGACGTGCTCCGTGTACTCCCCGTGGGCGGCCACGGCGCACACAGGCGGCGGCGCCGGCGGAGCGACAGGGCTCGAGAGAGGCGGCACCGCGACGGGAGCGCGGCGGCGCGGCGAGCTGCTGTTTCTCACCATCTTCGCCACCGTGGCGACCGATGACGCCGGCAACAGTAACGGCGACGGGGTCACGTGCGGGCGCCTGCGCGTGCGGGCTGCGCCGTCCGCAAGCGAGCACGTGGCACCGTGGTTGCTGCCCTTCCAGCCCGGCCGCGTTGTTTGCGCCTTTGCCGTGCAGTCCACCTCCACCAGCGTCATAGCGGCTGCCGGCACGACGGACGGCCGCGTGTACCTGCTCGGCCAGACGACGCAGCGCCTCGTGCGGCGCGTCAGCGGACCGGTTGCGGACGCGGTGTTTGTGCGCACGCGGCCTGCCAAGGCGCAGTCCGGGGCGCGGCACGCCGTGGTGGACGACCTGCTTGATGACGCGGTGGCCGAGGACACGGTCAAGAACGGGAGCTTCACCAGCCATACAGGGGAGGAGATGGCACGCCGCGACGGCAGCGAGTTTGCCGCGCTCGTCGTCCTCGACAGCTCTGGCCACCTGCTCGTCCTTCGCGCCGTCAACAGCGGTGCCGCGATCACGCAAAGCGTCGCCGATCTGCCGCAGGTGGTGGCACTGTCCAACACCCACCAGCAGCCCCAGCAGGACCTCCCCTTTGTAAGCACCACCATGACCAGCCTCGAGGAGGGCACGCAGATCAGCTCCAAGAGCTTCCTGGACCTCAGCACGCTGCGCCACTTTTTTTGGCGGCGGCGCCCTCCAGCGCCGTCGCACCAGCAGCCCAAAGCGCACCAGCAGCAGCCCCAGGCTGCGCCCTCACCACTGCCAATCCACCATGCGCCACCGCAACAGCAGCAGCAGCGCCGTCCTGGCGGCGGCAGTCCCTCGCCGGCCAACCCGCCGCTCGCCTCCAGCAGCCTGACGACGTCGCCGGCGAACCACAGCTTTGTGGGCAACGCCGCTGCGGGTGAGGAGCCTCCGATTGCCGGTCACATCCTCAGCCGCGGACTGCTGTGCGTGACGTGCATCGACAACGCCAAGGGTGGCGGCACCGAGCTGGTCGTGAGCACGATGGGGCAAGTGGTTGTGTCCGTGCCCTTCAGCCCACTGGACGGCTGCTTCCGCATTGCTGGCTTCACCGTGACCCCTGCGCCGATGTTCTACGTAGGGTTTCTCGACTTCTTCGCAGACGGCAACCCGACGCTGGTCATGGCTGGGTTGAAGAACGTGCTCGTCGCGAGCCGCCCGCAGTCCACCCTGCGCGACCGCGCTCAGCTGCTCCTGCGGCTTCTCAACAAGAAGGAGCGCGAGCGTCAGAACGCCGACAGCGACGGTGCCGTCGAGGCCTGACAACGATGCGACGGGGGGAGGCGTGCAGTGAGTCGCCGCGGCGGCTGCGACTCGCGCGGCGTTTTCTTACGTATCCTTTGGGTGCACCACTGCAGTGGTGGGTGCGGGGTGCAGCGCCTCCTCGCCACGCACCCTTTCACCAACCCTTCAAGCTCTATGCGCCACCACATGAAGCAGAGAAGACGAAAGTACACGCACAAGACTATTGCGAGCATGTGACAGCAGTCCCGTGCGCGCACGCAACCTGGAAGGTCCTGCCACACAGCGCAGCTTCGGCGCTGCAGCCGACAGCTTACACGAAGGTAGGCTCCCTCGCATTTGAGGGGGAGGGAGAGGCGCCTACAACGCAGCGCGGCCCTCGTCATCCTGCTTCTCCCTCCACCACTCTCTCACATGCACTTGCGTCCCCCTCTCTCTTCCCACCTCCCACGTCATACTCCTTCAGAGTGCGTTGTACGGAGCTGGCACTTTGCTTCGCATCCCCTCGCCCTCCCCTCCCTTTCCCACCTCCAAGGTTTCCACCGCAGCGCGGCGGCTCTGTTTTGGGCGCATCCTGTAGAAGTGCTGCTGGGCGCTGCGCTGTGAATCACTACCTCACACATCAGCCACGCCACTTCTTTCTTCGTTCTGCCTCCGCTTCCCCGCCCTCAACCCCCGTCCCCCACACGCGCCTTGTGCTTCTTTTCTTCTCTCCCCGTCACGAGAGCGTCCATCACGTTCTTCTGCTCTCGGCGCCTCGCAGGGGGGGCTCCTGCGCCACACCTCGTTGGGATGTGCGCGGCCCCTTTTATTGTTGTCCCTTCCCGCGTTCTATTGGTAGCCCACCCAGGCTTTCGACGCTCTGCTGTGCCCGCGGCGTCTTGTCTGCTCGCTGCCCTTCCCCCCTCTCCGTCCCCCGTCGTCTGTCCACCTCCCGCTGCCGTGTCTACCATCGCTCACTTAACTCTGCTACACTCTGCCCTTCTTTAGCTCCGTCTGTGCGCGTGGCCCTCCCCCCCCCCTCCCCTTCCCCCGCTTTCTTTGTTGCTGACTTCCGCATTTATTTTTGTTGCCTCGTCCCGTTCTCCTTTTTCCTCTCACGAACACAGCGCAATACACAACCACGGTTCTCACTTTTTCTCCTTTATTCACTTCAAGCTGCCACCGCCCCCAAATCATCCTTCCAGCTGACAGCTATGGACAAGCTCAAGGAGGCGTTTGGGCGGGTGGACAAGTTCTCGCTCGAGAACGCGAATGGGCTGTGCGACGAGGTGGAACGCATCGAGGACACGCTGCTCGGCGACGCGAGCAAGGGCGAGGCAAGCGGCGCCTTCATGAACACCGCGCTGCAGCGCATCCGCGACCTTACCGAGGTGCTCGTCTGGATGGACCGCCACCGCGACGAGTGGTTTGAGCGCGTGATGGAGCGCAACGTCATGAACACGCTCGAGCGGCTCATCACCAACGGCCTCATGCCCGCGGCCGTGAAGCTGCAGAGTCTGCAGTGCGTCACGGTCCTCCTGCAGAACCTCTCCCGCACTTCCTCGCTCTTTTATGTCTGCAGCAACAACCACATCAACCGCATGGTCGCCGTGGAGTTCGACATCCAAGACGACGAGTTTGTCTCCCTCTACGTCTCCTTCCTCAAGTCCTTGGCGCTGCGCTGCACACCGGACACGGTGCAGTTCTTCTTCGACGTGCAGAGCGACGCCTTCCCGCTGTGGGACCGCGCCGTGCGCCTGCTCAGCTCCGACGACGCCATGGTGCGCACCGCGGCCAAGCAGATCATCGTCACGGTGGCGCAGCTGCGTGACGCGGCAGTGCTGGCCTTTGTGTCCAAGTCGATCAACGACGTCTTCCGCAGCGTGTTGCGCTTCATCGACGCGCAGCTCATGCGGCTCGCATCGACGCTCCCGTCGTGGGGACCACCAGCCAGCAGCGCGCAGCCGCGGCAGCAGCCCACGCTAGTCAACCTTCGCGCCACCACGGTACAGCTAGAGGACCTGGAGGACGAGTTGTTGTACGTGAACGATCTCTGTCGCACACCCGTGCCCCGTGCGGGGGAGCAGGCCGGGGCGATGCTGCGGCAAGTGCTGTTCCCACGCCTGCACGCGACGGTAGAAGCAGAGGTCGGCAGCTCGCAGCCCGCATCGCCTGGTCGGCCGAGCAGCAGCAACGTCGCCTACGCCCCCGCGAGCACCGCGCTGGCCTTTCTCCTGTACTGGATACACGTCAACACGGACTCGTACATCACCACCGCCCTGGTTTGCTTTTTCCTCCAGCCGCCAGACCACAGCACGGCAACGTCGCAGGCCACCGTGGCCGCCCTCGTGCTCGAGTCGCCGCGGGTAGACCTGCACGAGGTTGTGGTGGAGGTCTGCCGCTACGCGCAGCGCCGCGTGCAACAGGCCGCCGCAGCGGCGCCCGCCACCACGGTCGCAACGCCGACCCCAGCGAGCTCGCTCTTGCGGCCGCCGACGTCGCTCGCGCAGTTCTTCTACACCGACACGCCGCACCAGCAGACCGGCCGCATCATCGTCGGGGGGCCCGGCACCACGATCCTGCCGCCCAAGGCAACGTTTGTGCAGAAGGCGTGGCCGTACCCGCCGCCGCCCACCACCGCCGTCACGGCCGTCACCGCACTCCTGCCGCACATCGTGGCGGCGCTCTACGGGCAGCTCAAGTATTTCCAGGTGACGCGTCTACGCTGCCTCGTCGCGACGCTGGCGCTCCTCCTTGAGGTGCTGCCCGTGGACTCGCCGGACGCGCCGTCTCGGACGACGCACGTGTACGTGGAGCTGATGAAGCTGGTGCAGCGCCGGATGCTGGAGTGTGTGAAGCAGTACGCCTCGGCCATTCAGGCCGCAACAGCTGCGCGGGCGGCGGCTGACGGCGACGTGCCGCTTTCCCGCATTTCCTTTGTTGACATCATCGAGTCGGTCGACGAGGAGGCGGTGCTGCCCATCCGCGACCCGTACGCGGTGTTCTTCCTCAAGCTCAAAGAGGCCGCGCAGTGGATCGAGGCCGTGGACGCGGCGGCAGGAGCGGCTCTGTGGCTGTGCAGCACTGCGGGGGCACCGCCACCGCTGGACCCCCGGAAGGACCTGCATGTCTTCTGCCCGGGCTTTCCCCTCCTCTCGCAGGAGCGGAGCGGCCTCGCGCTGAACCCCTGGCCGCCGCTGCTGCCCATGACCTACCAGCAGCAGCCCGGCGACGCCGCCGATTGGGCAGCTGCCTACCAGGCAACGCAGGAGAGCGTTGTGCGCGCCTTCGACTACACCGCGCGGTCACCCGTGTCGGAAGAGGAGAGCGAGCTGAGTCTGTATGTCGCGTTCCTCCTCATCCGCCGCGCGTTTGCCACGCTCGGCGGGCGCGGCCTTGGCGAGGAGGTGCTGCATGCGACCCTGCAGCAGCTCCGTCCACGCCACGAGGTGTCCACGTACTTCACGCTGGCCGAGTCCACCGTGGACCTCTCGGTGCGGTGCGAGCTGACGAGCGAGTGGCACCCAGACAACTACACACCGCCGATCCCACCGCTCGGTACGCCGGTGTGTCTGGTCGTACCGTGCACCACCTCCGTGGCGGAGGGACGCGAACTGCTTCTGCTGGAGATTCCGGCCTGTGTGCCAGAGCACGTGCGGGTGCAGGAGCTGCGCTGCGGCGAGTTCAAGCGCCGCGTCCTCTGCAGCCTCGACCTCGCGTTCGTCGCCATTGCACTGCACCCGCAGTACGCCTTCAAAGTGGTGGTGTCGTACCAGCTGCCCGGTCACATGGCGGTGCTGCACCTCGTCACGGCAGACGCGCCAACAGCGCGCCGCGTCGTGACAGACGTTGAGAAGGCGGCCACTGTGTGCCGGCAGCACGGCGCTTCCCTGTGCTTCGGACTCATGAACTACCGGAGTGCTCTCATCGATGTGTAGCAAGGGCGTGTGTGTGTGTGTGTGTGTGTGTGAGCGCGTCGTGCTCACCGTTCTTTCTTGTTCCCCACACCCCCAGCGTGTCGGCGCGTGTGCGGCAGCGAAAGGGGCCTTTGCAGGTGAGATCATGTGTTTCTTGTCTGTGATGGCGGATCGCCTGCCATTGCCGTCGTGGTGTGTAACCGCGCTCGTGTCTGTTCGGGTGAGTGCGGGTGTCAGTGTGTGTACGGTGCTGTGTCAGAGTGTGTAGGTGTCACATTGGTTTTGTCGCCGACGTCGCTCGCAACGGGGGACGAGCAAACATACGCATGATGAAAACGAGAACAAGCGATGCACCAACCGCTGCCCATGGGTCGCGTCCCACCAATAGTGCCAAGGCCGGTGCCGCCGCGCATCGCCTGGCACAACACAAAACAAAAAGAACCTGCCGTCGAGGGAGGAACGCGCACCCAGTATACCAGGTACCTTCTTACGACACGGCGACTTGCGTTGGTCCTCGGCTCCTTCGCAACCTGTTTCACAAACCCGCGCACGAGCGTCTTCTCTTCTTTTGTGTTGCCCTGCCCATCACTTGCTCTCTCTCTCGCTCTCTCTTTCTTTCTTTCTTTCCTTTCCGTCTTTCTCCTGCCACTCCTTCCATCTTCCTTGTGGGCTCCTCCTCCGCGTCACACGGACCTGCACCCCACGCACGACCGCGCACCCACCCCCCACCCCCCAAGAACGCCCTCCACGTCTTACTTCACTTCTTAACTCGCCCTCACCAGCCTCTCTCCCCCTTTGTTCTTTTCCTTCTCTCTTCTTTTTGTCTCTTGTTTGTTTCTGCGCGTGTACACCGGTGCCAGTGGGTGTTCCGTCCTTAGTGTTGACTCCTCGTCACTCCTCCTCGCTAGCCTTCAGAAGCAGCTTGCCCTCCCTGTCTCTCTCTTAGCAAGTTGCTTTTCTTTCTTGTTTAGCCACCGCACGCGCACTCCCTCACGTCAGCGAGGCGCCGCGGCACAGAAAGCGCAGCTACCGTTGCAGCACACACGCTGCCGGACTCGCAAGGCCCTTGCCTCACACGCACACGCCGTCTCTCTCTCTTTCTTTGTCGTTGCGACCACTATCAGTCTCCGGGAGGCAAAGAAAAGGTCAAACCCAAAAAGCGGTGCCACTTGTGCGCTGCGAAACCCCTCCCTCCCCCTTCCTGGCCGACTTGCTTCTCTTCCTTCTCGTTGTCGTTGCGGGTCGATCTGCGTCGTTTTTTGTGTTGCGCTTTCCGTCGTCAGCTCCTCCACACTCGCTTCCGTCACAAAATAAAAAGGTGGACAGATCCCCAACGTCCCCCTCTCTCCCTCCCCCCCCCCCCGGCCGGCCCCCTCATCGCCATTTCTTTTCTTGTTTGTTTCTTTGCTTCTCCTTCACGTCTTCTCGCGAGAACGGACCCCCACCCCCGACCCTACCTCCACTCCACCTCACACACACACACACACGCATAGACCACAAACCTGACGCTCGAGAGTCACGCCAGTCCGCACCCACTTCCCGTCTCATCCGTCCGTCTCTCCCCCTGTTGTTGTTCTTCTTCAAAACGGTAGACTGCTGTGCGCTCGGCTTCGCCACAACCTGTGCTACCCCATTGCACGTCAATCGCACCCTCTCCCTTTCTCATACACAACCACTTCCTTTTCTGTTTCTTTTCCTTGCGACGCCAGCCATGAAGGCCCCCACCGCGTTCAGCGTGGGCGACATCGTCGTCCCGCTGCCCCGCAGTTTTGCCGTGTGCGAGGACCGGCTTGTGCTGCCGGACGGCGTGACGGTGCGGCACGGCGACAACTTCAACGTCACGATCATCAGCCACTTCCTCGTCGCCGTGAAGCCCTTCAGCGCCGATGCCGAGGTGATCGTCAACCTCAACCTGTGCTTCTACGACCTCCTCAAGTCGGGCCTCTCGCCAACGACGCCGGCCGCGGAGTGCTGCGAGACGCGCACCCCCAATGCCGCCGTGGCGCACACGTTTGAGCGGCCCGCCGTGCCGGGCTTCCGCTACCTCGCCGACGAGGCGAAGCAGGAGCTGTACCGGTTCGCGGATGAGCAGGTGCGGCAGCTGGCGATTCGCGACGGCTTTCTGCCGCGTGGCAGCGACGAGGGTGGACTGACCGTGGCGCAGGCGAAGCCCGGTGAACCGATCGCGGTCAGCACGAAGGAGCACGAGGAGGGCGACGTCGTCTTCGAGACGACCGGCGTGCCGCTGCCCTTTCCCGTGCGCAGCACCGTTGAGCTGCCCGGCGACTCGCACCTCCGCCTCACCGGCGGCTCCGAGTTCCTGCAGCACTCGTGCCTGCCCAACATGCGCCTCGAGATCGACGGCGCCCGCATCCGCGGCATCGCCCTGCGCACCATCGAGGCCAACGAGAAGCTGACGTACAACTACCTGACGACGGAGTGGGAGATCAGCAAGGTGTTCCACTGCTCGTGCAACGTGTACTGCTGCTACGGCCTCATCAAGGGCTTCCGCTTCCTGGACCGCGAGCAGCAGGAGCACCTCCTGCCGCACTGCAGCCCCGCCGTGTGCGAGAAGTTCCGCTCGCCGCTGCTGTCGGGCGCCACGCTCGGGGCCCTCAGCGGCAGCACGGCGCTCTTCACCACGGCGGAGGGCCGCCTCACGGCCCAGCGCGACCTCGACGCCGGCACGGTGCTCTTCGACGTCTGCGGCACCCCGCGGCTGGACCGCAACGAGCTCGTGCTGGACCGCCTGCGCCTGTCGCACTCGTGTGACGCGAACACCATTCTGGTCAACGGCCGCGTCGTCGCCTCGCGTCCCCTCGCCGTGGGTGACGCCGTCACGTGCAACCTGAACCTCCTCTACTACACCCTGTCTCCTCCGCTGCCGTGCGGCTGCGGGGCCGCGAGCTGCACGGGCCACGTCCAGGGGTTCAAGGCGCTGCCGGTGGCGCGGCAGAACCTGTGGTGGAGCTGGGCGGCCAACGCCGTCCGCGCGGCCGCGCTGGATGACGGGCGGGCGATCGTGTCGGCCAGCGCCGTTGTCGAGGTGCGGCGCACTGCCGCGATCGGCGACGCCACCTTTGCCGCGCGCAACATCGCCGCCGCCACCCGCATTTTCCACGTCCACGGCCTCGTGCTGCCCTTCCCCACCGTCTACACCATCTACCTCGGCGAGGGCAAGCACCTGCTCTTCGCCGACGGCGCCCAGTGCCTGGCGCACAGCTGCAACCCGAACACCCGCATCGTCGTGAACCCCGACACGGGCAGCCTCGACTGCTTTGCCCTGCGCGACATCGCCGCCGATGAGCTCGTCTCCTTCAACTACCTCACGACGGAGTGGGACATGAGCGAGCCGTTCCCGTGCGCGTGCGGCAGCACCGATTGCTACGGCCGCATCGCCGGCTTCCGTCACGTGCCGCGGGGCGGCCAGCTCAAGCTGTGGAGCATGGCGACGCGGGCTGTGCAGTCGCTCTTTGCGCAGAGCATCCGCCAGACGGCCAGCACCCTCGCGACGCTGAACAGCGCGCTCATCGCCCCATCCGGGCACAACGGGTCGCTCTGCCTGTGCGAGGACCTCCCCTCCGGCACCGTGCTCTTCGAGGCCGTCGCGGGCTTCACGGTGGAGGGCGGCCGCGTCTGCTTCGGCGACATCCTGCTCGCCCACGCGTGCAACGCGACGGCGGTGCTGCTCGAGGGCCGCGTGGTGCTGCGCGACGCAAGCACGGCCGGCACGCAGGTGACCGTGAACGTCAACCAGATCTGCTACCAGCTTGCCACGCCCTTCACGTGCCACTGCGGCGGAGCCGACTGTGCCCAGCACGTTGGCGGCTTCGCGGCGCTGCCGGACGCGGAGAAGGCGCGCCTGCTGCTGTGCACCGCGCCGGACGTTCGGGCGGCAGCGGCGGCGGCCGGCTACACGATCCCGTGTCCGTGCCCGCTTGTGCACGTCAAGGCGAATGGGGCGATGGGGCAGGCAACGTTCGCGGCCCGCCGCATCCCAAAGGGCACGCGCTTCTTAAAGGTGCACGGTCTCGTGCTGCCCTTCCCCACCGTCTACACTATTCAGCTCGAGCGCGGCCGCCACCTGCAGTTTGCCGACGGCGCCCAGTGTCTGGCACACAGCTGCACCCCGAACGTGCGCGTCATGGTGGACGCAGAGAGCCGCTCGCTCGACTGCCTCGCCCTGCGCGACCTCGCCGAGGGCGAGGTGATCGCCTTCAACTACCTGACGACGGAGTGGGACATGAGCACGCCGTTCCCGTGCCTGTGCGGCGACGCACAGTGCTTCGGCCGCATCCGCGGCCTCAAGTACCTCGCGGCGGAGCAGCGGCAGCGACTGTGGTGGATGCTCACCCCGGCGATGCGCCAGCTCGCCGAGCAGTCGGCCAATTGGAAGGCCCTCGCAGGGGCGCAGCTGCGCACGGACACGGCAGGGCACGTGCGGGCCGCCAAGGAGCTGACGGAGGGGCTGCCCATTCTCCAGGCCTCGCAGGTGCAGCTGCGGCGTGGCGGCGCCATCGTGGACGGCGTGCTGCTTCGCCACAGCTGCGCGCCCACGGCGGCGGTGGTGGAGCGGCGCGTCGTCATGACAGTCACCGTGTGCGCCGGCAGCGAGATCACGCTGGACCTCCACTGCCTCGCCTACACACTCGACGAGCCCTTCGAGTGCGACTGCGCGGCCGAGGCGGCGCCGCACACCGTGACGGGCTTCGCCGGCCTCAGCGCGGCGGCGCAGGCGGGCCGGCTGATCCTGACGGAGCCGTCGGTGCGGGCCGCGGCCCTGCGTGACGGCTACCACGTGCCGTGCAGCTGCCCCCTGGTCGAGGTGCACGCCAATGGCGAGATGGGGCAGGCCACCTTCGCGGCCGCCAACATCGCCGCTGGCACGTGCTTCTTCCAGGTGAAGGGGCTCTGCCTCCCGTTCCCGACCGTGTACACGATCATGCTGGACGAGGGTCGCCACCTCCTGTTCGCCGACGGTGCCCAGTGCCTGGCGCACAGCTGCGACCCCAACGTGCGAGTCCGCGTCGATGCGCGCAACAACGTGCTCGAGTGCCAGGCCCTGCGCGCCATCGCCGCCGGGGAGCTGATCGCCTTCAACTACAACGCGACGGAGTGGGACATGAACACGCCGTTCCGCTGCCTGTGCCGGTCGCCGCAGTGCGCGGACGAGATTCGTGGCTTCAAGCACCTGTCGCAGGCGCAGCGGACAGCGCTGCAGCGGCAGGCGACGCCGGTCATCAAGGCGCTCGCCTCGGCCTACGCGGATGTCCAGCTGCCCGCAACGCTGCTGCGCGCCGGGCCCGACGGCCGCCTCACCTCGTCGCGCGCCGTGGCGAAGGGCTCGATCCTGCTCGAGGTCATGTACCTCGATATCCAGCCGACGCAGATCTGCGTGGGCCGCCACTACGTCGTGCCGCACGACGCGCAGCACTACAACTGCGTGCTGGTGGAGGGCCGCCTCATCGCGAGCCGCGCCATCGCGCCGGGGGAGCCGCTGCTGGTGAACATGGACTTTTTTGTGTACGACATGACCGCCCTCTTTCCGCACACCTTCGACGAGGCGTGCAAGGGCTTCAAGTATATGGACGAGGCGGTGAAGCAGACGTGCCTTTACCTCTGCGAGCCGCCGGTGCGCGCGCGTGCGATGCGGGAGGGCTGGATTGTGACGAGCACACAGGACGCCCTCGTGGTGCGGCCTAACGGGGACATGGGGCAGACGGCGTACGCCAAGGTGGACGTTGCCGCCGGCACGCGGCTGTTCCACTGCACCGGGCTCGCGATTCCGTTCCCGACCATGTACACGATCTGCGTCGGCCACCACCAGCACCTCCTCTTCGGCGATGCGGCGGAGTGTGTGGCGCATCACTGCGACCCCAACGTCGCCGCGTGTGTCGGCGAGGAGGGCGAGGGCACTTTTGACTTTGTGACGCTGCGCGACATCGCCGCCGGGGAGATGGTCACCTTCAACTACACGACCACCGAGTGGGACATGAACACGCCGTTTGTGTGCCTGTGCGGCTCGCCAAAGTGCGCTGGCACGATCCAGGGCTTCAAGCACCTGAAGGAGGCTGACCAGCAGCGTCTGTGGCCCATCACGTCAGACGTGGTGAAGGATCAGTGGAAGGTCTACACCGGCTCCGCGTGAGTGACACAGACGCGTGGAGTTGGGAAGGGGAGGAAGGGGGGAAATGAGGCGCAGCAGGGGCGCTCAGAGTCGTCACCAGCGCTTTGAATTGCCGACGGGCCACCGCGGCGCTCTCGGGCTGCCTCGCCCCTCTTCCTGCTCCGCTCCTCCACGGCGCCGCCACCAGTACGCTTCATTTATTTTTCTTTCTTCGTTTCCTTCTGTTTCCCTCTTGACTCCTCGCTTCTCCTCTTCACGTGCGTCCTGAGCTGCTGGCTGGCGACGTCGGCACGCGGACTGCAGCCATCATAAAACCCACTAGCCCACCCACCCCGCCACCTCTCCTTCCTCTCTCACCTTTGGTACTTCCTCGGGCCTTCGCTTTTTTTTTTGTGTGTGTGTGGAGGGTGTGGGGGTGGTTGGGGGGAGGGAGGGGCGACTCACCAGTCTCTTTTCCGCCTCCCCTCCTCCCTCCCCGCATCTCTTCCTCGGCCGTCTCCCTCACTCTTCTTCTTTCTTTTTTTTTCGTTTGTCCGTCCTCCCCGCCGCCTTTGTGCACCGGCGCCTCCCAACCCCTACTGACGCGGATGGGGCTGTGGCGACCGTGGGGAAGGGGAAGGGTCGAGTGCCCGATCTAAGCACGAGCCCCGCTGCACCCGACGTCGTCTTGAGGCGGCGCACTTGCGGGAGCACGACGTGAGCATTGTGCGAAGACTTGCTGCGTTTGGCAGCGGCTGCCCCCCTCCCAGCGGCTGCGTCTCCACATTCACAAAAGGGGGAAGGTGAAAAGTGGCTCAAGGTAAAACAAGAAAGCGAGCAAGGGCGGGGAGCATTGCATGGAGCCAAGGACGTGCATGCGCCATTCACCGTCGGCTGTTTCGTCGCTGGCCCCCGTCGTGCACTGCAGGCGGCCCAGCGCTTGACCGCTAGCGCAAGAGCAGAGAGTGCCTTCACGCCGGTCACGGCACGGCAAACGAAACTGCCACCGGCACCATCTGCCCGCTCCTGAGTACACCAACCGTATCTCCGTTGTTGTTGATTTTTTATGTGTGTGCCCTCTTCCGTCGTTGCCTTCTCGTGTGCTCAAGCATGTGCCCAACACATGGGCGCCGTGCTTGAACGCCAGATCCCCCGTCTACCATAAAGTGACGTGGCATGAACCACCAACCCCCACCCCATAGATGCACCCGCCGACGCCCCAGCTGTACTGACCTAGTACTGCCTCTGTGTGGATTGTCTTGACAGTCTCCCTTTTTTTTTCTCCTCGCCGTGCTGCGAAGCTGTAGACCCACAATGCAGGCCGCCGCGAAGACGCGCAAAAGGGTGCGCTTTGGTGCCGTCACGCACGTCTCGCCACCCCCGCTGGAAGACACGCCGGCCGCGGACGTGCACCGCCGCTGCGGTGGCAACGGCGGTGCAGACGTGGCAGGCCACGACGCCGAGCTCCTCCCCGGCACAGGCGAGAGCGACGGCTTTGGCGCCGCGCGGCGCGTCACCCTCCTTCTGTGCTCTGCACCGCCCCCCTCGAGCGAGGTGCGGCCCGTCATTGTCGTCGACGTAGAGGATGATGAGAAGCGTAGCAGTCCCGTGATGGCATCACCAGCCGCGCCGGCACTCCCATGTGCGCCGTCGTCCCCGCCTCAGCCGCCATGCCTCGCCGACGAGGTGCCGTTGGACGAGGCAACGTACGACACACCGCTGGAGTGCGCCGCGTCAGCGGAACGGCGCGGAGGTGACGTGCCCCTGCCGCCGCCGCGACCGGAAGTGGCCGAGTCCAGCGGCGCCTCCCCGACCCCTCGCGGCAGCTCGCCGACGCTCTCGCAGCTGCTGGCAGCAGTGGACGACGTGCTCGGCGGCGGCTCGCAGCGCGCCAGCCAGAGCCCTGTGCCTAGCGTACTTGGTGTAAACGCGGACGGTCGCGCGAGCCGCAGCTCCACGCCGCCGCCACCCCAAAGCCAGGTCCAAGAGAGCCCGCCAGCGCCAACGTGTGCTTCGAATGAAGCCACTCCTCGCGAGGCTGCACCGGATGCGCCGTGCTGCTCTCTCCCACCACCCGCACCTGCCGACGAGTCTGCAGCGGTCTCAGGGGACGGTGCGCAAGCTGCTACGCCGGTCAAAGCGAACGCCGCCGCCTGCATTTTTTGTGGAGCGGGCGACGAAGGCACAGCCAGCGCGCACCCGGCGCCACCCTTGTGCGTCACAGGTGGAGTCACGCACCACATGCCGTGCGCTCTCTGGTGCCCTGAGGTGTACTACGACGTCGAGCGCGGCGCGCTGCAGGGCATCGAGGCAGCCGCCGCTCGGGCACAGGGCATCAAGTGCGCGCTGTGTCGCCGCCCTGGTGCTGCCGCGGGGTGCGCCTGCGCGACGTGCCCTCTCAGCTTCCACGTGCCGTGCGCTGTGCGGGCGCACGCCTCCGTGGATGTGGATGCGTTCCTGCTGTACTGCCCCGCTCACCGATGCCAACGAGAGGGCCCCCGCTGACGTCGCTGATGAGCCGGTCAGGTGCGAGAGCAGCGTCACGGCGAGGCGCAGCGCCTGCGGCTGTGCAAAGTGATTGTGTTTGTTCGGTGACGAAGCCGCTGTGCCATGACGTCGTGCCGCTTTGAGCTGCACCGTAACGAGATACGCACTCGAGGAGGATGCGTTGACGCGCGTGTTCTTGCGACACGCGAAGGAGGAAAGAAGTGTGCCTACCGCCTTCCACTGCGAGGCAATCCCACTGGCGAAGGATGCAACCTACACACGCCTCCCCCCCCCTCCAAACTCGTCCTCTGCTTGAACCTGTCCTCCTCCTCCGCTCTTTACGCTCTAAGCAGCACCCGCGGCCCTCAGCTGCTCTCTGTGCACCTTCTTGCAGCAATCACATCTATTCAGCAAAGCCGCGCGTGGCCCATGTTGTGCGCGTCGGACCTCAACGCCGTCGTCAGCAGCGCCGTCGGCGACGGGGTGCTCATGGCGCTGCTCCTCGACGCCTCGGGCAACGCGATCGCCTCGGCCTTTGCCGGCACCCCGGCGCAGAAGGACGTCACGTACGCGCCCGTCGTGGCTGCCACGGCGAACATGTGGCGCGCCTACGGCCGCAGCGAGCTGGCGATGAACAAGCTCAATCTTGAGCTGGAGACGGAGTCGCTGGAGCAGATGCTGGTGTGCTTCCCGGACAAGAAGATCTGCGCCATGGCTGTCGCCGACACCGCCGTCGTCTCGCTCGTGTCGGCCGACGAGTCCGTGACGGAGGGGTTCCTGAAGCTCAAGACCGCAGCGCTGCAGCGCAAGCTGGACCGCCTGCTGCGGCCCGTCATGGCGGAGTGAGTGGGTTTCACAGGAGTGCTGCCTGTCACCGCACCAGCGCGGTGGCTTCTGCGCTTCTTCCTATCGGCCGCTCGCGCTCCCGCCTGCGCATATGCGAGTGACGTATGTGTGTGTGCTTGTGAATTTCCAGGCGTTGCCGACGTCCTACTCCGCGGTGGTCCGGTTTTTAGCGGGTATCCTCCTTCTCTGCTGAGTGCACTTGCGCGACGCGTGATGCGACTGTCGACCTTTGTGTGTGTGTGTGTGTTTCTCTTCTTGTCTGTTTGCCCTTGCCGAGCTCTGCTGCTTCCCTTCAGCGTCCCTCCACCACTCTTGTGGCTGGACGTCGAGCAGGCATGTGCACGCGCGAGACAAGTGCAGCACTCTTGCTGGAAACGAAGGCACCCGTAAAACAAGAAAACAGAAAACTGTGGATGCACAAAGCAGACGCCGTCCAAAGGCGCCCGCATGCGGCCACTGTCTCGCCTTCCCTTCACCGACTTGCATCTTCGTGTTTGTCGTTGCTGTCATGTGCCCTTGTCACGCAAGTCTCGAAGACGCGTCGCAAGCACTGTGGACAAGCGGCCTCCTCCGTGTGTACCTTCGCTCTTCTTTTTATTTCGCTCCGCCCCCCCCCCCCCAACGCCTCTCACTGCACAGAGAGCCGTTGCCGAAGGTGCTATGCTGCGCCACTGTCGTTGCGTGCCATCGGTGCGACTCGGAGTTGCCTCGGCGGTGTCGTGCCGCTCGCACACCCTGCATGCAGTCAGCTACCGCCAGTACCACAGCGGCAGCAGCAGCCCCGTCCCCGATGCAGCCACCGCCGCTGCCTCTACAAGTGCGGCGACGCCGACGGCGTCGGGCAGTCCGCTGACGTACCTGGACTACATGGACCGCGCGTGGAACAGCAAGTGGTTTGGCTCGGTGGACGAGAGCGCCGTCGCCGCGGCCAACTCCGCCGTGGCAACCGCCCCACCATCCGTGTTCGCCGAGACGTTCCTGTCTCTCCAGCACGCCCTCGGAGTGGAGGCGGGCACGCTCGTCTATTGCGCTGGCGCAAGTACACGCCTTGCGACGCTCTTCTTCTCCCTCTACGCCGAACGGGCCGGAGCGCGGATGCGGCTGGCGCTGCCGGAGCTGCGGAAGCCGCAGGACGACTTCAACCGCGTCTACTTCAACGACCTCGCCTCCGCGATGGAAGTGCAGGTGGCCGCGAGTGTGCTGAAGAGTCAGCGGCGCGCCGTCTTCGGCAAGTACAAAACGTCCAACCTCAAGTGCATTGCCTCGCTGGCCATGGCACCGGTCATCATGACAGGCCTCTACCAAGTCTCCGCGTTGTGCGAGAACGCGGCGCTTGACGTGGGTACGTCGTCCTTCGCGTGGTGCAGCGCACTGACGCTGCCCGACCCGTACTTTGTGCTGCCGCTGCTCACGTGCGCCATCACGCTGGTCAACTTCGAGCTCTCCGTGTCGAAGGAGATCAAGACGGGCTGGATGCGGAACGTCATATGGGGTGCCCGCCTGGGCTGCCTCTGCGTCGTCCCGGTCGTGGCGTCGTTCCGCGCCGGCGTTTGCCTCTACCTGATCGGAATGAACACCGCGGGCCTGCTGCAGCCGCTGCTCCTGCGCTCCGCAGCGTTCCGTCGGTGGTTCGGCTTCCCGCCCGACGCAGAGTTGACGGCCGCCGCCGCGGCAGCAGGAGCGGCGCCGCCGTCCGCCGGGCCGCACCGGCGGGCCGCAATGAAGCCCCACACGTCCAACGCCAGCGGGACGGCGAATGGCGGCATGGCTGCCTCGCTGCGGGGGCGCATTCCTGCGGCTGTGGCGCTGGCAGGGGCAGGCAGCAGCGATGACGCCGATGCTGCCGAGCGCGCCAAGAGCAACGACGTGCTGCAGGCGAGCATGACAGTGCAGTTCCCGTACCTCAGCCACCTTCTCAACCCGCAGGTGAACGATCACCTCGAGCTCTTTGCCAAGGTGCCGAGCAAGCAGTCGAAGCCCGACTTTGCGCGCCGACCCACGGCAGCAGCGGCGCACCGCGAGCCGTCTGCGCCGAGCGCGTCGTCTGCAGTCGCTGGTCACGGCAGCCGCTACGCCCGCGGCGCGAACCCGCTCATGCAAGAGACACCGCTGCACCGCCATCCGGCCAGCTCGCCGTCGACCGCGCGCGACGGCGGGAGCGCAACCGCCACCGCGGCGGCGGCAGCGCCGGGCAGGCACACCACCAGTAAGTCGAAGGGGTCCACGTTTGCGTCTAGCGGGTGGAAGAGTGCGCAGCTGTCCTTTGACGAGCAGGACTTCATTCCATCGTACAGCAACGATGCGAAGAGTGACTCTGCCAGTGCCCCAGCGCCGTCCTCGCGGCACAAGTGACGGACTACGGAGTTTTAACGACTGTAGGATTGGTGGGCACTTCGTGTGTGCGTGTGTGCGTCTTCTTCTCCGCGTTCACCACCACGGTCTTCGGCCTATTGCCTCCTCCCTCACTGACTGCTGGGCTGCGGCCGGCCCATTCTCTCACACAAGTTGGGGGGCGGCCCTGTCAGCGCCCTACCCTAACACAGACACACAGAGCGAGAATAAAAGACACAAGCACGCTCGCGCGCACTCGCTTTGTGCTTTCGCAGCGAAGACACACTTCACTGTGCACATCCGCTACTCCGTCATGGTCTGTATCGGCCATGAGCGCGCCTGCCCCCCTCCCACGCCTTTCCCCAGCTCGCCGCACTGAACCCACATCGTTATCCGCGCCATGTGTCTGTGTGTGTGTGTGTGTGCATGTGGGTGTGTAACGCTGTGTGCCTTCCATTTCCTTCCCTCCTTTTTGTGTGTGTGTGTGTGATTCCTAACCGCATATCTCGCAAAGCACAGCGCCTCACGCCGCGTCTGCACCTCGACCCCCTGCTCCATTCCGCACCACCAGCTGCGGCGCACTCGGCATTGCGAGGCCATGGCGCCCCTGCGTCTCAGCGCGCCGCTGCGCTTCTACAAGAGCAACCGCGACATCCGCCTGTCCAACCCCGCACGGCGTTGGCTGTACAACAACATCATCCTCGGCGCGATGGGGGCCTTTGGCGGCTACCTTGCGCTGCGCTATCGGCTGGCCGCCCGGGAGGCCGCGCAGGCCCCGGAGGACGGGAACCGGCTCTGCTCCAGCGACATGGTCGACTTCCTGCGCTACATGCCGTTTAACCTCGGCTCCAACGTGGCCGGCCGGCTGGCCGAGAACCTCTCCGTGCCACCGTGGCTGCACAACTGGTTCGTGCAGGCGCTGGTGCGTTGGTATGCAATGGACATGTCGGAGTCGGTGCAGCAGACCGACTTCGACACCTTCCAGCACTTCTACACACGTGATTGGACATCCGCCGCGCGGCCCGTGGACGCGGCCGCCTCGGTGGTTGTCGCGCCATGTGACGGCCAGGTGCTGGCGGTGGATGCGGACGTGGATGGGACGACGCTGGTGCAGGTGAAGGGGCACACGTACGGCCTGCGAGCCCTGCTGCAGGACACGCCGCCGCCGCTGAATCGCGACACGCACCGGCGCGTGGCGGTGGTACTGCGCATGCGCAACTGCGACTTCCACCACGTCATCGCCCCGCTCTCGTTCACGTGCGAGGAGAGCATCTACGTGCCGGGTGCGCTGATGCCCGCGACGGCGGCCGGCTTTCACTGGATTCCGTCTGTCCTCACGCTGAACGAGCGGCTGGTGTTGCGCGGCACCTCGAGCGACAGGGCGCACTTGCCGCTGTATCTGGCCCTCGTCGGCAGCACCCTGACCGGCCGCATCACGCTGTACATGGACAAGCGCGTGCGCACCAACTACCTGGACCCACCGTCGTACGCGGTGCACTCGCCGTACACCTCGAGGCCGCTCGTGCCACGCGGGGAACGGGTTGCAACCTTCAACTGGGGCTCTGCTGTGGTGCTCGTGATGGATGTGCCACGCAGCTGCACCGTTCTTAAACACGCCGGTGACGTGGTGAAGGCTGGCGAAGCACTTTTCAATTTGTAGGCGAGCACGCGCCGTGCGTCCACGCAGCTCCAGGCCTGTGCTGCCCTCCCGTGCGCGCTGCTGTCGTTGTCGCCGTCTCACAGATTTCATTCGGCTCGTGCGCGCTGTCGCCGCTAAGGGGGCGGGAAGAGGAGGAGGAGGGGTGGCGGTGTTGCGCCGTCGGAGCTTTCCCACCCCCACCCCGCTCTCTTCCCTTTCCGCGTCACCGTCTCCATCCCTTGTTGACCCCATCCCGACGCTAACGTGCAACGCTGACAAGGCGCACAAAAAGATGGAAACACGCAATGAAGAGAGAGAGAGAGAGATGTGCAGCATCCGGCACGCGGCTGGAAATGCTTGACGTTCTCACGGCTGCCGTGCGCAAGCTGCGCCTTCTGCCTCTGTGTTTTTTTTTCTTTTTGTCATGAACCCTCTGAACGTAAGCTCCTCTGTGTCGCAGTGGAACGTGAACTACACTGCACGGTGTCTTCATCATCTGTCGCACTGCAACTCCCACCCGAACCTCAGCAAGCACCCACGCGGACTCACAGAACCTCTCCGCCCGCTCCACCTCAACCCCTCCCCCCTCTCCCCCCCCAGCCACAGGCGTACAGTCCCTTGGGGCAGGAGGGCTCACCGCACACACGCATACACGGGTGCAACTCGCGCTGTTTCTCTGGCTCTTTGCTCCTCCTTGACCCTCTCCTCCTATCCACTCACATGTCTCTAGCGGCGATGGAGGCGCCGGAGCGGGGCGACGTTGCCCACCTGCAAGACCTCCTGCACAAGCGCGAGTACCACCTGGCTGAGCTGATCGACGAGGTCGTGTTTGCCGAACAGGAGCGCTACAAGGCAGCCAAGGAGGCGCAGTGCCTGCGCGAGCTGACGACCCGCCTTGAAGGCGTCATTGACAAGCTGCTGCAGTACCACATCACCTTGCACTCCAAGGTGCTGCTGCCGGCGCTGATCGGCGCACCAGACGAGCGCGGCGTGGGGGCCTCCCCTACAGAGGGCGAGACGGCGGGGGCGTTTGGTGGGCTGGGCAAGGACTTCCTCGCCGAGCTGCTCGCGGAGCCGCACCTCTCCACCGAAGCGAAGCGCCTCCTGCAGACGGTGCTGCACGAGCCCCGCAACGGCGAGCGCCGACGGCCCTCCTCAGGAAGCGGTGAAGTGGAGGTGGCAGCGGTGCAGCGCAGCACGCGCCGCGCCATCGAGCTCAGCGACTCCCTCCTACAGAACCAGGAGACGCTGGCGCAGCTGCTCCACAGCATCCAAGACCAGGCAACCGACCTTCTTCACCGCTGGGACGATCTGGGCAACGGCACGGCAAAGCTGCAAGGTGGTCGCGAGATCGATGGGCGGCGGCGGCGGTCTGCCAGCGAGGTGGCCCCGTTTCGGCTGGAGAACCTCCAGCAGCACAGCAGCCGCGCGCGCGAGATCGAGCAGGCGCTGCGGAGCGTCGAGCAGGAGCGGGACGCCTTGCAGGCTCAGCTTCGGGAGCGGAACGCGGCCGCGGCGGCCGAGGCGGCGCACTCAGCCGCAGCCCCCGACCGCAGTGCCGATGAGGCGTGGCTGAGGGAGAAGGTACAGCTAAAGCAAGAGCTCGCCTACGCCCAGCAGCGCGTGCTGACGGAGCAGGCGCGCAGCCACGACCTCCGCAAGCAGGTGGCCCAGCTGGAGAAGGTGGCCGCCGCGTCCCCCATCGCGGCGCCGGCTGCTACACGGACCAGCCCCGCACCCTGCAGCCGCTGTGCCCAGACCCAGGCGGAGCTGAAGAAGAAGTTAGCCGACTACCACGCAGCCAAGGCAGCCTGGAAGGCAGAGGAGCAGCGGCTCAACAAGGAGCTCGCCGCGCTGCAGTCGCGTACTGCGCCGGCCGCCACGGCGGCACCGCCCGTGCACCCGGCTGGGCCGCTGAGTGAGCGCAAGATTGGTCAGCTCGAGGCTACCGTGGCGGCCATGAAGGCAGACTTGCAGATCATGGAGATGCGCATGTCCATTGTGCAGGACGAGCGCGAGGCAGAGCGGCGCCGCATTCTTGCCGCCCACGCGCGCGAGCGGGACCGCCTCCTCCACGAGCGGGACGAGTGTCAGCGCATCCTTGACAAGATGTCCCGCGAGCTGCAGGGCTTGTCCCGCATCGGCACCGCTGCAGCCCCGCCGGCGATCGCGAACATTGCCGGGTAGACCCCCCTGGCGCCCTTTCCTTCCCCCTCTCCCTCCCTCCTCGTCAGGTGGACCGGCGCAGGGCTGCCTTGCTCTGCTGCCCTGGTCTCCCGTGTACCTCTGCTTTACTGCTTCCCCATTGCTGACGCACGTCGCGTGTGCGCACGTGTGCGACTGTCTCGTAGTGTACCGGTATCCTAAAAAAAACAAAAACGACACCGAGACTCGCCTCATCAGTCGAACGTCGTATCTTTGCGGGTTCCTTGCTGCCGCGGCGCCCGGACCAAGTCCGTGCCTGTGAGTGTGAAAGAGAGAGAGAGCGACGCGCTTTCCTGCTTCCCCTTCTCACTCCCCCCCCTCATCACTCCCACTCCTGCGCCACTCTCTTGCGTTACACGTACGCGCTGCTTGGCCGCTGAGACCTTTTCTGTGGCTCCCTTTCTGCACTGCGCGTCCCACAAACGACGCCTCTTCACAGCAGCCAGCCACAGGCGAAAGAGGGAGAGAGTCGCAGCCGGAGACGAGCAGCATTTTGTCGGCTCGCCAACTCGCCCGTCCACCCTTCCCCCCCCCCTCGCTGCTCATCCCTGTCGCCCCAACGTGTGTGCGGAGTGCCACCACAGATACACACACACGGAGCGTGGCAGGTTTGCCGACAAGAATTGAAAAGGAAAACTGCTGCGCTGTCGTGACGACAACAAGGATGTCCTCCGTGGCACCTAAGATGCCGATGCGGGTGTGGCTGCGGGTGCACGCCAAGGCAATCTGCCAAGCGCTCCCGCTCTCCTTCCTCATTGTGGTGGAGGCGCGTGACCTCTACTACCGCGCCACGTGGGACGTCGCGGCGCTGCCGCCAAGCAAGTTCGAGGTTGGCGATGTGATTGCCGTGTGCAACCGGTGGTACACCCTGCCGACGTGGGGCCACGTCGCGTACAGCTTGGTGTCCAAGGTGCTCCTCAAGTCCTGCTGGGACGACGTCGGCGTCATCTCCGCCGTGACGGATGGCAAGCCGCACATCCTCTTCGTCGACTTCAGTGGCGCGCACGAGCAGCCGCTTGACACGTTTTTGGATGAGCGCCGCCCCCGCGGCGCCGCCGTGCGGAAGCTGGTCCGCGACGAGGGCATGCCGCCGCTCAGTCCGGCGGTCGCCGACCTCTTCTACAAGGAGGTGGTGAAGATCCCGGTTGAGCCGTGGTATCTCTTCTCCGCGAGTCTGCGCAGTGGCAGCGATCACAAGTACTACGAGTTCTGCGTCGGCATGCACGAGCAGCGGTGCAAGATTCGGGGCATGCTACGACGGCACCAGTCGCGGCAAGCCGTTGAGGCGCAGCAGACGTCGCTGAAGGAGATGGAGGTGATGCGGCAGCACCTCGCCAAGTTTGTTGAGCCGGTCACGCACTTTCACCTCTTCAACGGCTCCCTCATTGCGTCCTTCTTCGCAACTTACGGCCTTGTGGACCGCAACCTGCCCCCGCCGTCCCGCTACGTGCCGCAGGACTTTGCCCACACCGTGCCCTTCCTCGGCGCCACTGCACTCGACGAGCCCGTCGTCTTCTTCAAGAACTGAGCCGGCAGGAGTGGCTCGTAGAGCGAGAAACCCCTTCCAGCTCTCCCTTTCCCTTCACATACACAGACACACACCAGCTCTTGGGCAAGACACACGCGACGGGATCGCGCGTTCTCACACAACAAATCCCGTTCCACTCAAGCAAGCCAATGCACCCGACAGGTAGCCGTCGCGACAGTGAGGTGCTCCCGCAGCGAGAGGAAGAGGGAGGCACGCGTGGACGCCGCCTGACCTTCACATTCGTCCGACCCCCTTCCCGCTCGTCATTGTGTTCAAAGATGGGTGAAGAGGCGCAGCCCGTCTAAGCGCAGGAGTGGGGTCTCGTCTCAGCACCGTATGCACCCCTGTGCACCGTCTGCGGCCGCTCTCTCGGCACACTCTTCCCTTTCCTCGATAACCTCCTCCACGCAACGGCCGCTGCTTCGTTGTGGTGGTCCCGGTGCTCCTGCCCCGCCGTGCACACGCTGGCCTTCCCCTCCCCTCTCCATTTCCTCCCTCCCCGCCCCCCCCCCCCACCGTCCGCCCCCACACTCAACGCCCCTCTGCAGAGACGTTTTGTGGGCCGCACGCACTAAGCTGTGCCGCCGTCTCAGCGGAGCGCACACCACGCGGAGCCTTGTGAAGGCAGTAGAAGCTGCACGAACGTGTTGCAATTCCTTAGAGCCATGGTGACCCCACCAACGTCATCGCCGCCCTTCTCGAACAGCGAGAGCGCATCGTGGTCGCGGCGCATCAGCAAGGCGGATATCTACCCCAGCTCACTTGATGCCATCGCGGCCCGCATCGACGCGTTGCGCTCTCTCTGGGCCACAGACGGTGCCGCCCGCGTCGTGCCCGTCGCACGCGCCCTGTGCTCGCCGCTCTTCCTCCGGCTGGAGGCGGACGAGACACTGGCCGGGTCGCTGCTCGGCCCGCGCGCCGCGTACGCGCCGCCTCGCGCCCCTCTCGCGGAGCGCGACGCCGCACACTGCGTGCTGGCCGTGGCGCGCCTCCTTCCCCGCCTGCACGCGAGCGGCGTCGTGCATGGGCACCTGTATGCGGACGTCGTGTGGGCCGACACAACCGCAGCCGCCGCCCACCTGCACCGCGTTGTGGTGGCCGAGTGCGAGCTGCCCATCAGCGCTCTCGTCCCGCAGGGGCGGGCGGGGCACGCGGCACGGCGGTGTGCAGCGCCGGAGGTGCTGCGGGGCGAGCCGTACACCGCCGCCGCAGACGTGTGGGGCCTCGCCGTGCTTCTCGTGCAGCTCCTGCTGGGGCCGTCCAAGGCGATCTGCACGGTGGATCTCGAGGACTCTGACCTGCTGTCGCCCTTCATCTCGGTCTTGAGCCCCGCCGCGGCCAGTCTGGTGCTGCCCTGCCTCAAGAGCGACCCGCAGGCCCGTCCGCTGCTGTGGGAGGTCCTGCGCCACCCGTTTCTCGCCGCCGCAGAGCGGGATGTGCAGTCGGCAGCTGCCAGCGACGCGGACGGTGGCGGTGGTGGCGACAAGGGAAGCTCCAGCAGCGTCAGCGTGAGCCCTAGCGACGCAGACGAGGAATCTGAATCAGAAGAAAGCGACAGCGACTCGGTCTGAGCGGGAACGGCACACACCTCCCCTGCGTGCAGGCCATGCATGCGACCTCCTACCTGGTGCATGGCAGAGGGGGGAGGAGGAGGAGGAGAGCGGAGTGCACGCAGAGCATGTAAGCCCGGTCGGCCGTGTGTACCCGGCCACGCCTCCAGCCAGCCAGAGGCGCCACTTTGCTCAACGATGCGTTTCATGGAAGACAAAAGGAGGGCAAAAAAGGGTGACACACTTGGACGGAACCACCTCGCGCAGCGTGCCTGCTGACACCGAAGCCGCGCGAGTGCTTTATTTGTGGCGAGCGCGTTCCCTTCTCCACCTCCAGCGCAGGCGCACTCATGCATGTGCCTCACTCTCTTCCCGTCTGCCTTGTCCGTGTGTCTCCTCTCTCTCCCTCACTCTCACTCGACGCGCGCCTCCTGCCTCCCCCCCCCACTCCTGCTCCCGCAGCTACCACGCGTGGTGGACCCTCTATCCCATCACTTGACGTGCTCAAGAAGCAACACGACGCACCTGCTGTGGCACTCTCGTCTTGTCGCCGACCTCGTTCGCTTATCTTCACGCCGCCTCCGCTCCCCTCGTCTGCCTTTCCCCTCTCCCTTTCCGTCTTGTGTGCTGCTCGAGCGCTTCCCCCTCCCCCCCCCTCCCCCACTGTGGTCGTGGCTGCTTCTCGGTGACTTCCACAGCCCGTCGTACGGTGTGCAGCAGCCATGGCGGAAGGCGGCGTCGGTGGCAGCGATGAGAGCTTCATCTCCTTCGCCTTTGCCGTGACGTCAGTGATTCTCATCGTGCTCTACATCCCGTGGCTGATCGGCAAGGTGCGCCGCACCATCCTCTTCTACCAATGCACCAAGAAGGAGCAGGCCAGCATGGTCAACCCGCTGACGGAGATGTGGGACTCTGCGACGTACATTCCGCGCGTCTTGTATGCGGTGGCCCAGGACCCGGCCGCTGTCGTCGCGGGCGCGAAGGTGTGCATGGCTGAGAAGGTCTTCTTCCTGCGCTGTGTTATGCCGAAGTTCCTCAAGTTTGTCATTCGCCCCCGCATCCTGGTGCCGATGCTGTGGTTTGTGCTCTTCTCCTCGGCCATGTACGCCTCCCTCACCTTCGACCCGCACGCCATTCTCGGCCTGCCCTCCTCGGCGTCGACGGCCGACATCAAGAAGACGTACCGCTCCCTCTCCAAGCGCTACCATCCCGATCACAACAAGACCGAGGGCGCGCGTGAGCTGTACGTGCAGGTGCGCCGCGCCTACAAGGCGCTCGTAGATCGCGAGGCATTCGAGGAGGAGGAGATGAAGAACACTCGCGAGTTCTCCGTCGGCGTCGCGCTGCCGCGCTTCCTGACGTCGCGCGAGCACGACGGGCTCGTCCTGTTCGGCCTGCTCGGTCTTCTTATAGGCCTGCCCATCTACATCTGGTACACCTTCACGAACGACAAGAAGGTGCCGCGGCTGCTGTGGCACATCCGCTTCGACAAGGAGCGTGTCGAGCACTTCCTGGTGCACTTTGGCGTGCCGGTCGACCCTAAATACGTCGCGCGCCGCGGGTCGCGCCGCGCCATTCTGCGCACCCTCATCGCCCTCAACATCGTCCCACCGAACGTCCGCGAGGACGTCGTCAACGCGTTCCCGCCGATCCCGGACTTTGTGCAGCGCTGCATCGAGGCCGAGAAGAACGCGACGCTGTTCCGCAACCTCGGGCTGGACGCCAAGGCGGTGGAGGCGCTGAAGTCGTACATGGCCCTTAACGGGGTGAAGATCGTGGACGAGTATGAGGCGGCCAACCCGCGCAGCGGCGAGGAGGCCAAGGCGGACGACTTCCAGCGCATCTCCCTCTCCGCCTACCGAGCCACCCGCTACCTCTTCCAGCAGCACACCGTCCAGGTGGAGCGGGCGCTGGAGGAGCTGCAGGTCGCGATGGGCGGCAACGTGCCAAGCGCCAAGAAGCTGCTGAACCTGCACGAGGAGCTCTACGACCTGCTCGACATGGTCTACCTCCGCTCCGACAAGCCAAACAAGCAGCTCGTGCTGAAGCTCATCGCAATGCCGCAGCGCGTCTCGGACATCGTCGACGCTGTCGAGCCGGAGATGCAGCTTGTGTACCACCGCTACTACAAGAACTACATGAACCAGATCCAGCAGCAGCAGCAGCGCGCCGCGCGTGGCGGCGGCGGCGGTGGTGGTGGTGCGATGCATTAGCGGTGTACGCGAGTGCGGCGCGTGCGGAGAGCGCCATGAGGGGAGGCCGTACAGGATGTGCCGTGTGTGTGTGTGTCTCTGTCTGGTCGAGCCCCTCTTCCCCCTCCCCCGACGCTCACATGTGTACAGGGGATCGGGGCGCAAGGGGGGGGGAAGGGATGTAAGCCCTAAGCGCTCCGTGGTTGCGTGCTGTGCCCCTCCCCTCCTCTCCCCCCCCCCCCCGTTCTCTCTCCCCTCTCATGGCGTAACGGGTGTGTTTTGTGGCTTCCTGTCGTTTAGCGCTCGGCCCCAGTGACGTCGCGCGGTGCGGTTCTCCCTGGGCCCCAACGAAAACCGCGCCGCCGCCGGCTAAGATCCAGAGGATCCCACTTGTTGCTAAGTCACAACACACACCCGCCCTTTGTGGCACCGCGCGCTCGAGTGCACACATGCGCGGAAACGTCGCTGGCGCACTCCCTCAGCGAACCTCCCATGCTCCTCCCACCTGCGGCGGTCAGCGAGGTGCATCGGGGCGCGCGTGCACCCGCCGCAGAGCTCCTTCTCGAGCGCAGGCGCCGCTCGCTTTGACAGCACCGCCGTAGAACCTGCGAGCGTCTGCGGTGCGCGCTTTCCATGCAATGCACAGCGTCTCCATTGTGCCCCCACCACCTCAACCACCACCAACCCCCCGCCCCCTCTTTCTTCCTGCCCCTCTCCCCCCCCATCCCCATGCCCACACACGCACGGACACGCTCACCGCGAATGACCTGCGGCTGCACTGGCGCCTTTTTTCCCCCCTCAACAAACACACAAAGCAGCACAGCCGCCGCCACTGCACTTTCTTTTCTCCCGCAGACGCCCCTCTCCTCCTCTTCGGCGATGGCAAAGTTGGAGCAGCGCAAGCTGGAAAAGGCGCGCGGGGAGCCGAAGCACAAGCTCGACTCCCTCAAGACCAAGACGGGTGCCAAGCAGCGGTGGGACAAGAAGATGAAGGAGAAGGAGCGCGTGCAGCGCGTACGCAACCTGTCGCAGCAGCTCAAGGACGAGATCAATGCGGAGCAGAAGCGCGCCGCTGAGGCACGCAAGGCGAACCAGCAGCGCAAGGTCGACAACGAGAAGAAGAACATGGTGGTGCAGAACATCAAGAACGAGAAGGCGATCCGCAAGCTCAGCCCGAAGCACCGCCGCGCCGCACGCATTTTCATGCTGCACGAGCTCAACTAGCCACCGCCGTTGCGCAGGTGTGCGAGTCATGGCCGCCGCCGTTGGGGTGCAAACACGCGCTCAGTGGTGTAGCACACCCTGCCCACCTCTCCTTCGATTAAACCGATAAAAATCCGAAGCAACACAAACAAAAAACGAAAGCGGGAGCACACCTAGCTCAGAATGAAACACGCGCGCAGAGAGAGGCCCCTCAACATGACTCTAAAGAGGCCCGAGTGCAAGCACGGCAGCAGTGTCGCCGTGTCTTTGCGCCTCTGAGAACAAGTTCCGTTCCTGGCCATCACTCTCGCGCGGCTGGGCTACTCGGTCAGACCCCCACGCACACACACAGTCACGCACGATGCTTCTTCTCTTTCGACGTGCACCCTGCAACGACACTGCTGCCTCACTGCATCTCTCCGTTCCACCTCGTGCCTCTGCCGCGGGGACGCGCTGGCACATCGGCACGCCGCCTCCCTTGGATAATCATTCGTCTTTTCGTTGCGCTTCCTCACAGTCGTGCGCAGCCTGCACGCTTGTCAGCTTGACGCCCGCCTTCACCCCCGGTCGATTGCTGAATTGTTCCTTCAACGTGGCGAGTTTCGCCACGACCCCCATCCGAAAAGCGCGCAGCACATTCGGTCTCGCCCCTCCCCCCCCCCCCCCCGGTCGCCCCTCTGCGTCACGTCGTCTTGTAGCGTTTCTTCGCTTTCAACACGCCCACACAGCGTCATAGTTTCTGCATCGGCTTCTTTCTCCTGTTCTGCTTTCCTCCTTCACACACATACACATACACGAAACCTTGCTCCTCCCCACCGCCACGGCCTCCATCATCTTCCCCTCTGTCGAATCGGCTGAGTGCGTGTGCGCTTGCGAAGTGGCTGTCGTTTCTTGCCAGACTCGCGTGAGTTTGGGTACGGACTGTGTTGTCGCTGCTGCCTTCAATTTGTCTTCGCTGCCAACAGGTCGCCGCGCAGTTCTGTTCTCGCCTCTGACGGCTTCCTGACTCCGCCCATCAAGTGACACGTTGACCACCACCACCACCACCACCCACCAGCTTCCCTCTTTCCACTCCCTCCTCGCTTGTTTTGTTTTATTCCTCCCTCCAAACCCCTCCTCCACAATAGAGTAGCACTAGGGTAGAAGTCGGTGTTGTGTAGCGTGGTAGACTCCTTTTATCGCTTGCCTCCCTCCTTGTTTCTACGTGTGTGCGTGTGTAACTCTCCTCACCTGCCGTCTGCTTGAGCGTTCGTCTCCGTTTCCGCGTGCACTTCACTTTTACCCTTTTTTTACCTTTGCCCTCGTGCAGCTGACACTCCTCGCAGCTTCGCTTGTGTCTTTTTTTTTTTTTGATTCTCGCCTAGTGCGTCTCCCTTCGCACCCTGCCGTCTTTCCTTTCCTGAGCATACACGTCGGCGGCCTCTAGCACAACTCTCCGCCCCCTACACACACACTCTCTCAGCAAGCACCCTGCGCCGTGGCCGTGTCCAGCTGCCTTTCCCCCTGCCGTGAAACGATCTCGCCGCTTCTCGTGTGGTCTTCCGTGAGTCACAGCTGATTTTCTACGGTTTGCTGCCTTGTGTGTCGCTGACGCCTCCCCCCCCCCCGGCCTGCGCCGTCGTTGTGCCATTGCTAGCAGGCCTGCAGGGAGCCCGAACTCCTCACCTCCCACGCACAGGATAATCAGACACGCGTGCCCGCCCTCCCGCCGTAGATCAGAGCCGACTCAGCGTCCCCGTTTCTTCTCGTCTTTTTTTTTGTCCGCATCCAGATCTCACTTTCCGTCACCTTGCCTTCACCCACGCGTTGATTTCCTTTTTTTTTCCGTTCTTATCTCGTGCACACGCACGCGCGGTCTTTGACAATCAGAAACGCCTCGATAGATCGAGGCGAGCAACTGTGGCTTCACGAGTGCACTCTCTCTCTCTCTCGATGGACACGCGTTCCTGCACGCCGCCGGCGGTGAGTGGCGACGAGCTGTTCCCCGGCTCCTGCCGGCACCGCCTCTTCATGAACGAGGAGGACGGGAACGACACGAATGGGGCGCTGCTGGAGAGCAGCACCACGATGCGCCCGTCAGAGAGCCTACCACGGCCGTCTGTGTCCCGCGCGTCGGGCGACACGCGCCTCAGCGACGCCATCGACGCCGCCGTCGAGCTGCCCTCGCCAACGCGGCTACCCTGCTCCCCGCGGCGCGCCTTTCAGCCCATTCCAATCAACCTCCCCCCTGAAAGCTCCTTTGGCCGCACCGGGTTCCAGTCGTGGCCGGTGGACGGCGGTGCGAGCACCGGCATGCCGTGGCGCCCTTCCGCCAACGCGGCTCGGCCAAGCCTCAACCCCGCGCCGGTCATGCGCGCCTCGGCAGACCACCTCATGACACCCGAAGTCCAGCGAGCCGGCAATGCCGCCGCCGCCACGCCGGGTGTGCTGGGTCACCTGCTTTTTACGCCGCAGGTGCCACCGGTGTGCCAGACGTGGCGCGCCAATCTAGACGCGGAGCTGGACAGCGTGGCCACCAAGTGGCCGCCCGATCAGCTGCCACTCGTAACCCCCCTCATCGAGCGAGGCCTCTACGTTGGCGGCTCCCCGGATGCGGAGACGATTGCCCAGCTCCACGCGCTGGGGGTGCGTCACATCGTGAACTGCTGCGCGCAGGACGTCCACACGGCACCTGAGGTGACGGCCCAGTTTTGCGTGCACCACTTCGAGGCCTACGACTCGCCAGAGTACCTCATTCTCCACCGCTACTACGACGCCTTTGCGAAACTCGTGTCGACGCTCCGCGCGGGTGGCGAGTCGGTCTTTGTGCACTGCATCGCCGGTGTGAACCGCAGTGTGACGCTCTGCGCGGCGTACCTGATGGACAGCCTCTCCCTCGACCCTGTAGAGGCGATCCGCGTGTTTCGTGCAAACGGACGCATGTACATTCTCGACAACCACGGCTTCCGCCACCAACTCGTGGACCACTACCTGCAGGGCCTTGATTCGTGTGGCGCCCGCTTGACGCTCCTGTGACGCGCAACCGTGCGGCTGGCAACAAGCAGCCAGCCTCGTCCTCCCACCGGGTCTTCTCGTTGCGTTTAGGTAGGGAGCTGAGTGAGGCCGAGCCTTCTTTTCCTTTACACGTTGTAGCGGTCATGTAGACCTTGCTTCCCGAATTCCGCTCCCGACTGACCCACTCTTTGAGTGTTTGTGCCGCCTGTTTCCATGTACGGTCAGCCGTCGACCTCGTCACAATTCCCTTTTCTTGCGTGGGAGGCCAGCTGCTCGGGCCGCCAGCGCTGCTGCCGCCGCCGGTGTAGGCTCGTCAAGTGGACACAGATACGGACTCGCCCCAAACAGAAGCAGAAAACACAGAAGCGGTGCGACCTCTTACGTTTATCATAGATGTACGTCGTGAATGCACATGAAAGGGGAGCATTTTTCCATAGAGGAAGACATATGCGACGACACCTGGGTAAGGTCCCTTTTTTGTGCCTATCACGTACGTGTGTGTGTGTGTGTCTTCAAGTGACGGTGTCTTCTGTGCCCCGTTGTTGGCGTCTTGAGGCGATTCCGATTTCGTTTCACCTTTGCTCCCCGCCTCTTTTTTCAAGCGGTTTGTGTTGTGATGTCCGCTCCCCTCCGCGGTGTCATTCCGCACTCTTGTACACGTGTGCGTTGCTGGCTGTACCGGGAAGGACATGTCCAGCCACCAACGACCCCGCCCGCGCCTCCGGTAGAGCAGGGTGGGCGGTGGCATGTGAGTAGCTGTGTACCTCTCTTGTGAGCATCTGTCTTGCTTTCTCCGCACCGCTGCGATGAGGCGAGCGACAACAAAAAGAAAACGCAAGCAAACAGACGGCGTCACTTCGACGGTCATCAGCGGCCACCAAACTCGGCACCGCGCTGCGGGTGCGGCGCTCACGGGGAGGGGGGGCGCGGTCTCCGCTACTGGACCGCACCGCGGAAAGCCCCTTGCCGTTGCCTCGACTACGCGCATGTCCATGGCGCAACCCATGCGCGAGCGCACTGTGCAGAGCCCCCGCGTGGCCTTCACACCCGCAATCGTCGTTGTTTGCCGCTTTGCCGTCTACTGCTGCTTATGGGACCCAACAACGCCTTTTCCTCCCTTACCACACACACGACCACATCGATCAGTCAGAAGGGCGCAACGGGGCTTTCGCACAGCAGCGCTCTGCGACCTCGTTAATCCATCCCAAAGAAGAAACACAACTGGGATTCCCTTGCGAGGAGGGGAGCCGTCGTCCTCGGCGCCTTGCCTCCCCACGCGATCCTCGTCTGCTACCTTCATCCCCTCCCCCCCCCTCCGCTCTACTCATTCGCTTGCACTCCGGCAATGCCGAGCAACCGCGAGGACGCCTTTCAATGCCGCGTCAATACGAATGTGTTCCTCGTCTCAGACGGCAGCGGCTCCTCCTTGAACAAGAAGTCGGAGAAGGAGAAGGCGAGGGCGCTGGCGCCCATGACTCTGCGGCGCGTCGCGTATGAGGTGGCTTCGGTCCCGCTCGAGGAGCTGCGTGCTCTCAATCCGGAGGAGCCCCTCGCCAGCATGCCCTCGGACGCGGTGCTGGAGGTGGGCACCAAGGTGCAGCTGCCGGTGTCTCTGCACGTGTACGGCTCCCCATACGGCCTCCCAATGCGGCTGGGCACCGCGGAGGCGCAGCTGCAGGACTGCGAGGCCCTGCTGGACTCCCTTGTCACGGCGTGGGAGGGTCGGTACGGCGCGCAAAGCCTCGACTGCCTGCCCCCGCGCAAGGCTTGCTCGCAGACGGAGGCGATGATGGCTAAGGTGCACGAGGAGGCGTTGCGGCAGCTGCCCAGCGTGGCAGCAAAGCTCGAGCGGCTTGGCAACCGCGACACCCGGCTGCCGCTGCTCGTCGACGTGACGGCGGTCAAAGCTGCTGAGCCGCAAATCGCAGAGGCCTTTCGAAGCGCCGTCGCGGTGCTCGAGAGCTTCAAGGCAGAGAATGAGTCTGCCACCCGGGCCAGCTCCACGCGGGTGGAAACAAACGCCATCACGCAGTCGACGCTGCACACGAAGCGCGACACCGCAGACGACTTCTGTGTGGCGCACACGCACCGCTGGGAGTTCGCCATGCACCCGCAGCTCTCGCGGGAGCCGGATGAGGTGTGGGCTGTGCTCTCCTGCCAGCCGCTCGTTGCACTTGTGGACGCCATCCGGTGCCGCAGCGCAAGCGACCCGCTCACCACGGGGCGCAACGCGTTCCTCTTCATCCACGGCGTCTTCTACATCGACGACCGTCACAAGGATGAGGCGGACTTCGTCGACCTCAGCGAGGCGATTCGAACGCTTGACCCGCTGAAGGACCCCTCCACCTTTCTGCCGCTGGAGCACCAAAGCTACGGCCGCTGTCCGGTGCGGAGCGCCGCCACCACCACCTTCCAGGACATCGACATCAAGATGGGTGAGCTGTGCGCGCTGCGGCACTGCGGCGGCTGCGACCACTACCTCTACCTCTCGCACGTCTGTAGCCTGCGCGGGTACCCGCGGACGGAGCGGCACGACTTCCCACACCGCGTCGCCAAGACGCGCGAGAGCATGCAGCGCTGCCACCTGTGCCACCTCTTTCCGGCCACTGTCGCGCTGTACGAGGACCCGCTCTCACCCGCAAGTCCGGCCTTCTACTGTCCGGTCTGCGATGACATCCTGCATGGCCGCGACACCCCGGACGAGGCCGCGCTGTACCAGCGGCGTGAGGCAAAGGACGTGGGCGAGCTGTACTTCAGGAACCCATAGACGGTGACCTCAGCCCGCAGAAGAGCGGACCGCGGGGGAGGCCGGGTGGGACGGCGGACTGCATCACCCGGCCCGTCGTCTCTCGCCGTGTCCTTCTTTTGGGAGGGTTTGTTTCGCCGTCCTGCTCTCGTCGAGTGACACTCCTGGTGCTGTGGCCATTTTCATCTCCCGCAGAGCGACTGGAACGCGTGTGTAAAACAAAAGCAAAGACCCCCCCTCTTCTTCCGCGAGCACGTGTGCGTGTATGTGTGTGTGTGTGTGTGTGACGTTGCAGTGGCAGCGTTTCACACCGCGCTCGAACTCTCCAAGCGCAGGTGTCGTCGCACTCCTTGTCTGAACGGCGTCACATTGCACCTCTGACGCGTGCTTCCTCGTCCTCGCGAAGTTCTCATGTTCACACGCTCCCATGTCCCTCTCTCCCTCTGCACGTCACCTACACTCACAAACGCACACTCTTGTCCTGGCGCGTCTCTCGGTCCTGTCTAGTCAGCTTCCCTTCGTGCTGTGCAAGCCGGCGGGTCTATACTTCCGCCCGCCGCCCCGCCACACACACACACAAGCACACACAACCCTCTTGGTTGCACCTCTGGGTGCACCTCCCATTATGTTCTCCCTCTCGGAGCAGCAGTTGCCGTGCGAGGCCTTGTACTCTAGGATCAGCTCGAACCACGCCAAGCCGCTCGTCGGCTTCGGCGGCCGCGACGCCTCGATCCATGTGTACCCGTTCATGGGCTTCGCACGCAGCGCGTGGCTGCAGGGGTTCACCGAACCCGTCACGGCCTTAGCCTTCGATCCCGACCAAACCTCCGTCGTCGGCGGCAGCGACGGCGGCAAGCTGCAGATGTGGGACCTTAGCTCCGAAGAGGTGGTGCGCGTCTTTGGGCGCGGCCACGCCTCGACGGTGACCGACGTGGACGCCTTCCACAGCGGGCCGTTCTTTGCCACCGTCTCAACCGACAAGAACTTTCGCATCTGGGACTCACGAAAGCCGAGCAGCCGGCAGTCATACAAGGACGCCACGGCGCCCCTGTGCGCCGTGAAGTTCTCGCCGAACGGGCGGTTGGTCGCCACGGGCTGTGCGCGCGGCGTCGTGCGCCTCTACGACCTCCGCGCCGGCAAGCTCCTTCACAAGTTCGAGCTGCACTCCGGCGCCATCACGAGTCTGCACTTCCATCCAGACGTGTACTACCTCGCCGTGGGCAGCGGGGACGGCACGGTGTCGATGCTAGACATGGACACCTTCGCCACGCTCTTCCACAGCGGCAGCCAGCACACCCCAATCGACGCGGTCCGCTTCTGCGGCAGGCGGCTGCTCACCACGTCGGACCACAACGTGCGCATTTTCGACATGGCAAACCCCAGCGACCGCACCGCGGTGTCGCTGGAAGCGCCGTGGATGATGATGAGCGACGTGGCGTACGCGAGCGCTCCAGACGAGGCTTGGTTCGTGGAGACGTCAGGGTCGGCCGCGCTGCGGTGCAAGCTGCCCTTGCGGGGCGTGCACTTGCACTCGGGTGCGACGCCCTCGCGTGCTGCGGCACCGCCTGCATCCACCTCGACGCCAACCTCCCCGCCGCGCCGCGTGCCGGTGGCGACGCTGAACAGCAACAGCCCCATCTTTGCCGATGCGCGCAAAAAGCCGGCGAGCAACGGCAGCTCGCAGATCGTCGACGTCCCGGTGAAGGAGCCGGAGAACTGCGGCGTGGTCTCAAGGAAGTCGCCGCCACCGGCGTCACCGGCGCGACCGCCGTGGGAGGGCACCGGCATCACCTTTCCTGCGGCGCAGGCCCCACTGCCCAAGGCCGGCGGCTCAGAGCTCCTGATGCTGGAGCAGCTCACGCGGGAGCACGGCGCTGTCTCTGCAACCTTGAAGCGGCGTCTTAGCACGCTGCGTGTCGTGCGGACGCTGTGGCAGCAGAACCAGCCAGAGGCGCTGACGCACGTGAGGCGGCTCTACGAGGACGGGCAGGAGTTCGGACCCCTCTTCGACCTCCTCACCGTCCTGCAACAGCACCGCATGAAGGAAAAGATGCTGACGGACTCGATCGCCGGTGTCGTGGAGCTGGCCGAGATCGCGCTGAGAACCGACTACGAGCCGCTCATTGTGTTGGCGCTTCGCCTGCTGCGCAGCATTGCTGCCAAGTTCCGAGCGCGAGTGGAGGAGGCGCAGCGGCGGGCGCGGTCGTCGCAGAGCACCGGCTACAACGACCCCCTCGGCATGAGCCAGCACCCGCGCATCACGGAGCGTCTGCGGAGCTGTGTCCCGCTAGCTGTGGCCCTCGCTGAGCGCCGCGACAGAGTCGGCGACGAGGCGCGCGCAGTGCTGCCAGAGTTGCCGGCGTCGCCCCCGCCGCCGCTGCCGCCGCCCCAACAGCAGTGACGCAGCGGCGCACCTCCTCTCCCCCCTCCTCTCTCCCCGTGGTGGCTTCAGGATCCGGTGTTGTGTCAGAACGCCTGCCCAAAAGGTACCCCGACAGCGGAGGGCAGGCAACTCTCATGCGAGACATGTGTGTGTGCACGCGTGGCGTTGTTGTTGCTGTTCTGTTGAATGTCGTTTCCTTGTTTGCGTCTGCCGGTGCGCAAGCGCGGCTTTTCCCGTTTTTTGGCGCACGTGGCAGCTCGGCGTCTCGGCAGGCAGCGGCGCACCTTCTTTTTTGATGTCGCTGCTCTGTGTGTGTATGTGTGTGTGTGTGCAAACGTTTCCCTTTCTCTCTTCTTCCACTTTAGAATACACCGTCGAGAGCGCACGGGTGTTTTGGGTTCTTTTCCTCGCTATCACTCTCCCCCCCCCCCCCACCTCCCAGCTTTCTCGCCGCGCTTCCACTTTTGTCACCCCCCCCCCTCACACTCTTGGACATCCGTGTGTGCTCCACAAGAACTCCCTCCCCCTGTGTATTATCTCGGTGCCTCGCCCTCGTCGCTCCTACCACTGACACCCTTTTTTTCCGCTTTCAGCTGTTGCTGAGTCGGTTGTCGGCGTGTATCACAGCGAACCGAGACGATGCCGAAGAAAACAAAAGCCCAGACCACGAGAACCGCACAGTGCGAACCGTGCGAAGAGATGACAGCGAGCACTGAAGAAGTCGTGCAGCCACATGGCCCGTCCACCCCTGGTGCAGAAACGGACCCGCATCCGCGTCAAGAGCCCCACGCCCTTGCCTGCCGAGCGCGTTGCGCGCGTTGATGTGCACAGGGCCCCTCTGCAGCGACACGTGCAGCGCTGCTTCACGCTCTCGAGTTTCCTGCACGCACACCCGCATCTTTCTTCACAACTACCCAACAGGACTCACTCAAAAAAGCACGCGCACAGATACCATAGCGAGGATGGCGGCGCAGCAGCAGCAGGTGGACGAGCTGCGCGCCACGGTGCGACTCCTCAGCGCCGCGGTGCAGGAGGCGCTGCTGGCCGCGCAGGCGGCCCAGCGCGACGTGCGGAAGCGGCGGGAGGACGAGGCGCAGGCACGCTGCGGTCCCTCCCCAGCGCTGACGGCTGAGGCGGTGCAGGAGCGACTGAGCGCCTTCGAGACCTACGTCATCCGTCGCGTGCGAGAGGAGACGACGCGCGTGCCGCCCAACTCCGGAGCCGCACGCAGCAGCCCCGGCCCCACTGGGGACGCCCCAGCCGGCAGCCGCAGGCTCGAAATTCAGCTGGAGGCGCAACGCACGCGCACGGTGGCGCTGGAGCAGCGCTTGGCGCATCTCGAAGCGAAGCTGAACGCCATGATGGCGGACGTGGTGGCGCAGGCGCAGACGGACGCGACACAGCGGCGGCAGCTCGTTGCAACTGTCGACGCAAAGATACAGGCGCTGACGGCTGTCGAGACGGAGGCCAACGCCAGCAAGCGGGCTGCGGAAGAAGCTGACCTGCCACTCTTGCAGCACGTTCTGCAGGCCATGGCCGCCATGCACGCGCGCGTGGAAGAGCAGCACGCGCAGCTCAACCGGTGGCACGAGCAGAACTACCAACTCGTGCTCGCTGTCGTGGCGCAGATGCGCCACCTCGAGAACGAGAATGCAGGCCTGCTTCGCGAGATGGCGGCCCTGCGGCAACACACCGGACGCGAGTAGCCCAGCGCGCAGCCCAGCCCCCGATCGCCGCAGCGCCCACTGTCTGCTGCCGCCGCACACTCAAACCTCCGAAGGAACGCAAGTGCGACACAATCGTCTCGAGTACAGCCCTCCACTCCTTTGACCTCAGCGAACGCCACCCCGGCAGCAGCGCTTCTGCCGGGCTGGCGTTGCGCGAGAGAGGCGGGCATGTCTGCGCTTTCGCGACGGACGCGTTGCTGTGGACTCCACCTTTTCCGTCCCTCCTGACCCTCCCTCTCTTTCCTCCTTCGTGTCACACTCACCCTCACGGCACAGCTACGCTTTCCCAGTCCGCAGTTGTTATTGCTGTCGCCGCACCCGGTTTCGGCTCCTCACGTCATCCACTCCATAACTAGCACCTCCGCCGTCGTCGATGCCGGCCACCAAGTCGTTTTCGCAGTCGGAGCGGGAGAAGCTTCGCAAGGACCGCGACATTCTGCCGCCGCTGAGCGAGGGCCCGTTCGGGCCGTTCCCGAAGGGCTGGAGTCCGCACGGACGCGACACCGCCAAGGCGACGGTCAGCACCAGCGCCGTTGTGGCAGCAGCCAAGAACAAGAGCCGCGCCGCCCCGCAACCCGCGACGGCGGCGGCCCCGAAGACGGCGCAGGTCGACATTCTCATTGGACACACCGGCACCGGTGGCATGTCGGTGAGCACCTTCAAGGGCAGCGGCGCCGCCAACACGTCGCTCAGCGACGGCCGCTTCGGCGACCCGACTGGCCCAGGCGAGGCCGGTGCGTACGCGAAGCAGCGCATTCCGCCGACGGACTTCCGCCACCACTACGAGCGCGGTGACCTGCCGCTTTCCATCCAGCACGGCGCGAAGCGGTCGCTGCTGTGGAAGGTCGATGTGTCGAAGCTGGACTACCATCACTACCTGCCCATCTTCCTCGACGGGCTGCGCGAGCTGGAGGAGCCGTTCAGCTTTGTGGCGTACCAGGGCAGCATGGACCTCCTCGAGGGCGGCGGGGCCAAGATTCTGCCGACGGTGCCGCAGCTCGTGATGCCGCTCAAGACGGCACTCAACACGCGGCACCCGGACGTGCTGCGCAAGGTGTTCCGGGTGGTGCAGAAGCTGGTGGTGAGCGGCGACCACGTTGGCGAGGCGCTCGTGCCGTACTACCGCCAGCTGCTGCCCGTCTTTAACATGTTCAAGAACCGCACCAAGAGCATGGGCGACCGCATGGACTACGGCCAGCGCAACTGCCAGGACCTCAGCAGCCTCATCAACGACACCCTCTACCTCCTCGAGCGCTACGGCGGACCAGACGCGTACATCAACATCAAGTACATGGTTCCCACCTACGAGTCTTGCGTTTGAGAGCTGGGTGCACAGATACAAGAGACGGGAGACGAAAAGCAGCGCAAGCTCGCATGTACAGCCACACTCCCTCTCTGCGAGCAAAGCACGCCACGGCGCTGCCTCTTCTCCGCTCCCCTGCGCGACGTGCTTGCTCACGAGACTGTCCTTCTGTTTCTTTTTTCCACCTCCCTTTTCCATACCATGTACACCCGAGACGGCGGCCTCGCCGTCGCGAATGAAAACAAAGAAAGGAGCACAAACGCCTCCGCCCATGACCGCCCCCTCCCCCTAGGCACGGCCCTCGCGGGACAACCGCCCCTCGTCATCCACAAAAACGATGAAAACTCAACCGCCGAATGCCGTCACACGAACACCCTTCGTCCCCCTCACCCCACCTCCAACCATCGACACCCCAACGTGGGCCCCCGCGCACGGCATTGGCCCCTCCCCCCACGCACGAGGGCGGCGCCCTCCCCTCCCGACAGGGGAGGGGAGCCCTGGGCAATCCGCGAAGCCCCACCCCCCCTCCCCCTCCTCGACAGGGGAGGGGCCCTGGGCAATCCGCGAAGCCCCAGCACCCCACTGAGCCAAGGCCCAGCCGCGCGGCACCCCCCCCCCGCGGCGACCGAGCATTTACGGCGCGGTGGCCAAACAGCCAACCCCCCTCAAAAAAAAAGACGCACCAGCCGCACAAACCCATCCCCAATGCTGAGCGACGTCAATGGGTCCCTTTTCCTTCAACGGGCATTGTGGTGGAAACACAACACTGGGAAAAAACAACACTCTCAAAAGGGGAAAAAGGCACACCGGTTTCACCACGAAGCGTGCCATGGACGGGATAAAAAAGAACCGCGGCTCAAAGAATGCGAAGCTCCACTTTGCTCACTCCTTGCCTCCACTGCACTCTTTCTCAAAAATGCACACGTATGTGGCCAAACACACGCCCATTCGCACAGTCTACCCCCGGACCCCCGCTCACCCGCACCGTTTATCGTTCGAATTTCAGGACGACGACAGCCACACTGCAATATCGTCAACCAACTCCCCACGCGACGAACAAAACACAAGCGGCACGCCTACGGCCGGCAAGAAAGTAGAGATGCCCAGTATTCCGCTGGTGGCCGAGCTGGGCGCGAAGGCTGGTGAATTTCAGCAGATCGTGAACACCTCGCGCATCCCCACGCAGGTTCAGCAGAAGCTCCGCCCAACCATGGATCCTGACGAGCTCTTCACCTACCAGGACTCCCGCATCTTTGTGCGGGCGCGCCCGTTTGTCCCACACGACCTGGAGGACCCGCGGAATCAGAGCATTGTGCAAAAGGTAGACGGAACGCGCGACCTCGTAGTCATGACGCCAAAAATATCACTTTCCGGGCAGTGCACCATCGAGCCCTGCATCGTCACTCTTGACGGCGCCTTCGTTGGCGCCCGCGACGACACGGAGCGCGTTTACGTGGAATCGTGCGCGCCACTCGTGGCCCTGTCTGTGGACGGCGCATCGACGTGCGTTCTGTGCTACGGTCAGACCGGCAGCGGAAAAACGTACACGACGTCCGGCATTTTCCGCTACGTCGCCGAGGACCTTGCCCCAATTTTCGCGACGCACGACGTGCACCTTACCGTCCTCGAAATTCAGGCGCTGAAGAACATCGACCTGTTCACGGGCTCCGAGGTTCAGGTGATGGAGGACGTTTCGGGCGAGTTGAAGCTGCTCGGCACGGAGGCGTTCGAGTGCTCCAGCGCCGAAATGCTTCTCGCTGCCTTTGAGGAGGGCGCGTCGCAGCGCACGACGCGGTCTACGGATCGCAACGAAACATCGTCCCGCTCGCACATGATTGCACGCATTTCCATCGTCTCGAAGGACACGAAGTGGGCGAAGCCGGGCGATTTGTTTATTGTCGATCTTGCCGGTAGCGAGAACACCGCCGACAGCGCGACGCACGACAAGACGCGCCAGGCCGAAACCAAGTTCATCAACACGTCCCTGATGACACTGAAGGACTGCATCCGCTCTCGTGCGCTGGCGGCGTCCAGCACGCAGCACCTGCACATCCCCTATCGCCGCTCGCCGCTCACCCTTCTCCTGCGCGACTGCTTCGAGATCGCCGTGCGCCGGCCGACCAAGACCGTCATGATTGCGTGTGTTTCTCCTCTTCTGCGTGACTCCCGCCACACGATCAACACGTTGCGCTACGCCTCCTTGCTCGCCGTGACGCCACCGGCAAAGGTGCTCGCCGCCGACCCGAACGACCCGAACAACTACACACGCGAGCAGGCTCTCGATTTCTTGGTCAAGGTCTCGCGCGGCGAAGTTTCTGAGCCGGAGTATATTTTGCCGGAAGGCGACGGCAGGACCCTCGTGCACATTCCAGAGGCGGAGTTCATTCGCCGCATTGTAGAAAGCCACCCGCACATCGCGGAAAAGAAGGCGAAGCTAATTTACACCGCCGTCTGGAAGCGTGTTGTCGACGCGCGCACCAAGGGTCGAAAGCAGATGATCGACGCCAAGCGCCACATCAAGGCACCCCGCTGCGCGGCGTAGTGCTGCGGAAGTGCGTGAAGCTGCGGCGCCTCATCTTCTTCATTTCTCCTGCTTGCCTTTTTTTTCTCTTCTCCCTTTGGTCTCCCCCTCTCCACGTCAGCGGCCTCTGCAGCCTTTTTTAAAAAATCGACCCAAGCCTAGTCTTCTCTCCACGTGCATGAAAGAAGTGCTGCCGTTTACCCCGCTCGTCGCGTCGCAACGTTGTGGTTTTCTTTTAGACAATCATATAATGCTAGACTTGGTTGGCGCTGTTTTGTTTGTAGGCGGCGTTTCAGATTTCCTGCCTTTTGATTCCCTCTCTCTCTCTATGACGGCTTTCCCCGTAAGGTTATTTTTGCTTTTCTGTGCTCTCCCTTTTGGGGGTTTCACTGGGTGTGCTGGAGAAGAAAAAAAGGTGGGTCTTGTATCTTTTTTTTCACCTTCGGCATCACCACGCGACCAGGTGCGCGTCCGCCCCGAGCTGTGCCTGAGCTATCTGGTTGCTTTCAAAGTGCCCGTGGCCCTGGCCTCCCTTCTTTCCGTTTTTCTTTTCGGAAGTCAGACTTCTTTCTCTCTCCTCTCCTTTTGTTTTTTCACCGCGCACCCCCCGTGCGTGCGCACGTGCCTGACAGTTGACCTTTGCTTTGGGCTGTGTGCTTTGTTTCGTGAGATCTCTTATTCATGCAGTCTTTGCTGCTTGAAGGTCACGCTGCTGGGGAGAAGGCGCTTTGCCACTGCTTCAGATGCTCCAACCGTTTCCCACTGGGCGCAGCACTCCTTTTCTCTCTGTATCTTGCTGCGCCATTCGATCCAATGTATTTGCTTCCTTCTGCCTTGCCTTTTGCGCTCTTCCTCAAGTCCCTTTCCCTCCTTTGCACTTCTTTTTCCCTGAGTGCGAGGCGCTCTCTATTGTGCTTGGACAACGACGAGTTACAGGCTCTCTTGCTGTTTCCTTGCAGCAGACCTGGAAAAAAGCGGAGTGAAACGCGAAAAAAAGAGCGGGAGTACTGTCAACACGCTCCTGTAAGATATACGGACGCAGAGCGGCCCTCTTTTTCTCACGTGTCGTTGGGAGCGCATGGGGGCAGGGATGCGGCCTTCGCGCCGACTGAGTGGCCTCTGCAGTGTCCGTCTGCCGTTTACGGCGTCTCAGTGTTTTGACTGACACTAAGCGCGCGGAGCGCTCAGTAAAAATGGAAACAATTTGCCGCTGCTTCACCTGTATCATCGGTCCTCTCTTGTCGTCCACCTCAGTCGCTCCTTTTCCGGTTTCCTTGAGTGACAGTGCACCAAAAAAAAAGCGCTTCAATCACAAACCACACGCAAGCAGCAAATCGAACACAAACACACGCACACACACACACACACAGACACACACATTCTCTCGAAAAGAACTCCTGTATGAGCTGCCGGCCACGCTGTCGTTCCTTTTTTCCATCTCGTAATCTGTCAGCCAGTTTCACAGCGTCTCGTCTGTTTTTTTTTTTTTTTTTTTTGAACCGTGCAGATGATGACGCCGAAGTGGCGAACCGCCGCGGCGGCGGTATTATTGGTGGCTTGTCTTCTTGTTGCCACCCCTTGCGGAGCTCACGTCATTGGTGTGGATTTCGGTTCAGACTCGATCAAGGTGGCCGGGCCGCATGGCGACAAGGGTGTCGACATCGTCCTCAACGAGTTGTCGCGGCGCAAAACAGACAATTTCATCGGGTTTCGGCGCGGTGACTTATACATCGGCGACACTGCTAAAAGCCTGGCCGCGCGGTTCCCGCTTTGCACGGCGAGCGCCATCAACCAACTCGTGAGCATCCGCCAAGACTCCCACCTCTTGCAGCATTTTCGTGATTTGCAGTACGAGTACCACGTCGAGTTTAACAAGCACGGGTCTGCGACAGTCCAAATCTGTGACGTTAAAGAGCCATTCTCTGCTGAGGAGCTGTATTCGATGGTCCTGTCCTACTGCAAAACGGCTGCGGTGAACGACGGCGTTGTGGAGCCGAAGGGGGTTGTTGTGACGATTCCGTTTCACACATCGCCGGCGGAGCGCCGGGCCATTCTCGACGCGGCGCGACTCTCCGGCCTGAGCGTGTTGGGTCTCATGCACTCCACCACCGCCGCCGCATTTTACCACGGCGTCCGGCACCGTGGGTTCGGCAACGAGTCGCTGAAGGTGGTCGTTTTTGACCTCGGCGCGACGCACACCGAGGCCGGCGTGTACGAGTTTTTGCCAGCCGCGAAACGCGCCCCACTCTCCGGCGCGTTCGGCACGCTGCGCACCGTAGGCGTCGTCGAGGACCGCTCGCTTGGCGGTCGCGCCTTTGACCTGTGCGTGGCACGGGTGATCGAGAAGGAGGCGTGCGCGAAGCTGAATATCGGGCCTGTTCTCGGTGGCACAAGCGCCGCGCAGCTGAAGTCGCAGTTTTCGCTTCTGCGCGCGGCCAACAAGGTCCGCGAGACGCTTTCTGTGAACAGCAACACCCCGTACACGGTGGAGGGCATCGCCCCTGACCGCGACTATCACTCCAGTATGACGCGCGCCACGTTCGAGCAGGAGTGCGCACCGCTTTTTCAGCGCGTCAAGGACTTGGCGGACAGTGTCGCCACCACGGTGCGTGTTCCTCTCAAGGACGTCAACTCTTTCGAGATGATGGGCGGGCTGTCGCGAACGCCGAAGATTATTGCAGACCTTTCCGCGGCCATTGGGCGCGATGTGGACCGCACCATGAACATGGACGAGGCAGCAGCGATCGGGGCTGGCTACTACGCGGCGAAGCTCTCGCCGCTCTACCGTGCCAAGTCTCTGAAGCTTGACGAGACGGTGCCGTACGCGATCGATTTCGAGGTCGTGCCGGCCCTCACCAAGAAGCCTGCCACCCGGCGTCCTCTGGTCGGCACCGACGGCTTTTTGCTTGGCGACTCGGCTAGCCTCACCTTCGATCGCAAGGACGACTTTTCGCTTGACCTCTATGGTGACGATGAGGCCACGAAGCCGTTTGCGACGATCAGCGTCACGAACGTGAAGAAGACACTGACGCGACTGAACGCCTTTTCGCCCAAGGTGAAGCACGCGAACAACAGCCACATAATCCGGCTGCAGGTCGCGCTGAACGAGACCGGGCTGGTGCAGATTGATCAGGCTGAGGCGATTGTGCGCTACGCGGAGGAAGTGACGCAGAAGGTGTCAGAGAACGTCACGGACAAGGCGACTGGCGAGGTGAAGGCGGTGGAGAAGTCTGTCAAGGTTATCAAGATGCGCCATCGCACCGGCGATGTGAGTGCGACGCTGCAGTGGAGGAACCCGACCGAGCAGGACGCTGAAGTCGCCGCGGCGTCGCGCGCGAAGCTCGGCGCAATCTGGGAGGCGGAGCACATCAAGCACCTTCGCGCCACGGCGAAAAACAATCTGGAGGCGTACATTTTCTGGATCAAGTACGAAGGCGTCGCCGACAACGCCGAGTTGGAGGCTGCCGCTGGTGCCGCGGCCGTGCAGGGCGTGCTGGACGAGGTGGCAACCACCCAGGAGTGGCTCGAGGACGGCGATGGAGCCTCCGACCACTGCGAGGCCGCCGAGTACGAGTCCCGCCTGGCGAACCTTCGCAGCATGGTTGCTGTCTTGACGAAGCAGCCAGACGAGGGGGAAAAGGCAGAGCCGACGGCAACGCCAGAGGAGAAGGTGAAGGACGCGAAGGAGAGCAGCAGCGACTCCGCGGAGCCGGATGAGGGCGATCTGTAGAAGCGGGGCTGATGCCTCCTTGCAGGCTCGCCTCGGCACCGGTGCGGCGTGCGGTGCTTGTGCCTCTGCGCCACGCGCTCCCCGTGAGCTCTTGAGTGTGCATCTCGGCTGCCGCTTGCTGTGCTCCTCTTTTCGCCGTTTCAGCTGAGCGAGTGTTGAGTGGGCGTTTCTCCTGGGCTCTTGTTGGTGAAACTGTGCTGAACGTGGCGTGACTTCTTTTCGTGTTTGCCTTCCACCCCCCTCTTTAGCGGCCCTGCTATGGAGCGCTCCTACCGGCGCCGCATCGTTCAAACGCTTGCCTCCTCGCGTCAGAGATGCCGCAGACGGGGTCAGGGCGGGGGCGGGTGGGGGTGGCCGCGCTGGGGGCCTAAGGGCGCGGCCATCTCTCCCGCGCTCCCGTGCGTCGCTGAGTAACGAGACGGTGGGGAAAAAAGAAAAAGCATGGAAAGCAATCACAAAAACGGACACATTTTGGTGTGCGGGCGTGACGCCACGGGTCGCTTGACAGCTGGCACGCTTCCTCTTTCTGATCCGTGTTTGAGGCGCGCTGAGGGTCCCGTGCCCGGTTCGGTCGTGACCGCTGGCACACGCGCACTCACGATGGGAGAAGAGGCATCCGGGGGCGTGGCCCCCCCCCCCCCCGCGACGGCGGCCACTAGCCGCGGTAGGACGCACAGGGCATCGCACACCTTCCTCAACGCGCGCGTGAGTGACAAAGCGACCGCACTTTTCACGCAGCAGGGGCTGCGGCGCTGCAGTTGAGCTTTTGCTCTTCTTGCCTCTCCCTATCCCCGTTGTGATACTCACCTCTCGCCTCTTCACTCCCTCGTACGCTCTCATCCGTCTCGAACACGCGCCGCCACACCCACGACCATCGTGGTGCGCCGCAAACACACACGGCCCCTCGGCCGCTTGCAGCCTGCGCTCCCCTGCACCGTCTTCTTTTCCTTCCAGAAAAAGAAAAAAAAACAGCTTCGCCTCCTCTCTTTCTCTTCTTCTTCGTCTTTGCCGCCACCCGTATCGCCAACCACCGTACACTTGCCTTGCTCCTCTCTTCATCCCCGACAATAATACCCAAAACTGCCTCGCTGACCAAGCAAGCACCCCTCCCTCGCCAAAAAAAAGCAAAGAAACAGCAACATCAACCGGGAACGCCCCCTCAGTCATCATGCGCCGCATGTTCGCCTCCGCCTCGGCCGCCGCCGCGGTCTCGCTGCGATGTTACGCCACGAAGCACTACACCGACAGCCACGAGTGGGTGGAGCAGGGATCTGGCGAGGTGACCATCGGCATCTCGACCTACGCGCAGGAGAACCTCGGCGACGTCGTCTACGTCTCCCTCCCGCAGGTCGGCGACTCCGTGACCGCGAAGGACGTTGTGGGCGAGGTGGAGAGCGTCAAGGCTACGAGCAACGTGTACTCCCCGGTCAACGGCACTGTCACGGCCGTGAACGACAAGCTGAAGGATGAGCCCGGCCTCATCAACCACTCGGCCGAGGACAAGGGCTGGCTGGTCAAGGTGAAGTGCTCTGAGCTCCCGAAGGGTCTCATGGACGAGGCGGCGTACAAGAAGTTTCTCGAGTAGGAGCGCGCCACCGTGCGCCCGAGCGTCTTCATTCCTCCGACCTGTTTTTTTCTTCCTTTCCGGCGTTTGCCCGTCTGAGCTTCGTGTCTCGCGAGCCGCTCCACATGCGCCGGCGCGCACGCCCCGGCGCCTCCTCGCGCCTCGGCGCCCTGTTTCACCCTCCCTCTTTCCCTGGTCACAAAGGCGGAGGTGGGGAGCTCGGAACGGCGAGAGCAGGAAACAAACAAAAAGAGCCACCGCAGCGACCAGGTCACTCGTGCGCGCGCGTAAGTGTGCGCGCGGGTGCAACTGCGTGTGTGCCAGTGGGTGTGCTTCAGACGTGCACACTGTCGAATACCGCTCCTTCACGCTAATGAGAGGAAGACGAGAAAAAGAGAATGGGCAGCAGACTTTGATTTCCTTGGATGGAGGGACTCGTTGCACGACGACAATACAAGGCGATCCCCCCTTTCCTCTTTCCACGCTCTAAGCCCTCAACGCGGCGGGCGTCTCCGTCGCAGGTTGTTGTCGCAGAAAGACGCGTTTGCCCCCCAAGGCACCCATACACCCACCCAACCACACTCAAACACACGGCGCGGGCGAGGCAGCGGCGAAAGCGAAGTTGGGCCGGAGGAGAAGTGAACGGCAGGTGCGGTGGAAGCTAGCATCACGCGCGGCGGAAACAACAGTGCGTGCGCCTTTGGGCGGCGTGACCGTGCGCTACCTTACCCTATACAGACACCCCAAGAGCAGCAGCTGGCAAGGGATCCGTCGAGGTCCTATCCGCGAGAGGTGCGCGTGCACCCGCCGGCCACCGTCGCTGATCCGCTTCAAAAAGAAGAAGGAGAGAGTAGGGACGTCTCGTGCGGGTCTGGGCATTGCAGACGCGTGCGCGTCGCCATTGCGGCTTCCCTGCGCCCGTGCAGCCCTCCCTGCGCCCGCGCCTGTCTTCGCTCGGGTGGTCATGCACCGGGTCGATCTCGTGTGCAGCCGTATGCCTCCAAGCGAAGGAGGCGAGGGTGAAGTCCCCCGGCCCGCCTCAAACCCTCCTCTCGCTTTTGCTACACCCGAGTTTCTCGGTGTTGGCGAGGGCAGGCGCACGACTTTTCAGTCCAGCGTTTTCTGGAAGCTCCACCTTTCTTTGCTTTTTTTTACTTGGGTTACACTTACTTTTCAAATTCGCGATGCCGCGCACCCCCCTCCCCTCCCTCCTCGCCCCTCCTCCGCTGCCTCACCCGTTTCGCGCTCTCCGCTCCACCGTTTTTGGCGTGCTCCCTCGCGTGCGTGACCCTTTCTTTGTTTCCTCACTGCGTGATCCTCCTCGAATGCTAGCGAGTTCATTCCGTAACTGTGGTTGACCCCGATGAGATCGACGACTCGCCGCTGATGGTGACGAAGCGACAAAAGAAAAAAATACGCGAAGGGCAATCGAGGGATAGAAAGGAAGGCATGAGGGGCCGAGTGGCGAGTCGAGGTCTGCAGACCTCGGCAAGCCAAACCTCAGCAGGGCACGCAGTGGGGTTGCGGTCGACGACCAACCTCTGTCGTGCCGCTCCGGCCCCACATATGTGCCCCGCACACGCATCGCTCGCGCGCAGGCGCAGCGGCGCATGTCTCGCCGCAGTTTAGAGTCTCGATCAACACGATATCGTGCCCCCACATCTCGGACATCCGAATGTGCGCCGGCAGAAACACGGTGGCAATGATCGGCTGTCTCGTCCTCTTTGTTTCTTTGTGGAAGACGCGGCGTAGGGGCAACGCGTGGGGGAGGCGTGCGACGTCGGCAGGCGGCAGCCGAGGACTTCGACGCGCGCCCTCCGTGCCGTCCCGGAAAGAGAGGAAAAACAACTCCTGGTGACGATTGAGCTTCCTCTTGAAACTCAAACTACTCAACTTCGCTCTTCCAATTTGCNCATCGCTGTGACGGCCCCATTCACGGCTCGTCACTTGCAGACGCGTCCGCGAGGTACACAGAGCGACAGACACACAGACACAGCGGAGCAAAGCACCCGCAGTCACTCGCATTTCTGCTTTGACTCCTGCAGATGGCGCTGGAGGCACCCCGTCCGCTGCGGACTTCCGAGGCGGACCAGCTGCTCGCGTGGGAGGCGGAGCTGGAGTCGCGTTGGTCGCGGCTCCAGCAGCGGCGGCGCAGCGCTGAGGCTGTGCGCTCTCAGCACCTGAAGTTGGAGGCGTCCTTGCTGGAGCTGAGCAGCGAGAACGCAGCGACGCTGTACGTTTTAGAGGAGCGCCGCCGCGCACTGGCCACTCGGCAAAGCCAACTGCGTGAGGCGGAGGCGGCGCTCCAGCAGCGCACCGTGGAGGCATCCAGGGCAGCTCGGGAGGCACAGGACGCCGTCGACGCAGGCGCCGCGGAGGTGGACGCTGCGTGGCAGGCACTGCAGCAGCGCATTCAACTGGAGGAGGCCGCCCACACGCAGCAGATCGCCGCGCTAGAAGAGCGACGGCATCGGGCACGCGCGCAGGACGCAGCGGTGCGTCAGCGCCTCGGCGCACTGCGAGAGCGGGAGGCGCAGTTGGCGTCGCGCGACGGCGCTGTGGCGCATCACCGCCGGCAATCCGCGGCGCTTCTTCGGCAAACACTGGCACAGCTGCTGCAAGAGACGGAGGCGCGTGAGGCGGTGCTCAGCGCGATTCGCTTAACCTGCGGGACGGAGCGACCTTGAGAAGAAGGCGGCTCTCCTGGGTGTACCCGCCGCGCTGCGCCTTGCACGCTCGTGTGGTGTGTTGAGTTTGGCGGTGCGCCGGACTGTGCACGTTGTGCTGCTGCTGCTGCTGCTTTTCTGAGGAGGAAGGAAGCGGTTCGGGTTGGGCGGACTGCTGCGCTAGAGGTGTTTGTGCTCGCTCAACTGCGCACACACACAAAGAAAAAAGGCTCGGAATAGCCTCTGTCGGTGCGAGGGTCTTTGTTTCTGTCTTCACGACGGTGGTAGGTGGCAACGAGGGACACACGTCTACCAATCTGATCTGCCTCTTGCAGGCGGCAACATCAACGCGCACTTCTTCCTCGACTGATTGCTCGAACGTACGAGCGTCATAGTGCTGCAAGTCCCCAACTCTAGCTGCCTTTCCACCCTCTTCCTCCTTTTGTCAACTTCAACGAGTGCGTGTCTTGCCCGCTCCGTCTTTGCGGTGTCCATCGTTTCGGTTACTTCGAATCCGTGAGCGCACTACACAAACACACACACACACACACACACGCACACAGTGACACGGCATACAGGTCACCCCAAACGCATCTGCCCCGCACCTCTCAAGCCTCGTGCAGACTCCGTACCGCTTGCCCCTTGCTCCCGTTCTCCCACAAGCTCACCTGTCTTCTCACCATCTTTTCGGAGTATCTTCGAGAGTAGTCATTCCGCATGTCCATCACCGTCGGCATCAACGGCTTCGGCCCCATCGGCCAGGCCGCCTTCTTCGCGCTGCTCGCCGACCCGTCCACCACCGTCACCGCCGTCGTAGACGCTGCGGTGAGTGCCGCCTACATCGCCTACGTTGTGGAGCAGGAGTACACACACCGCAATCCAGCCGGGCCGCCGGTGCGTGTGACGGACGTCCAGAAGGACCAAATCGTGCTCAACGACACCCACGTCGTGCACGTGTCCAGCGCGCAGGACCCGCAGTCGTCGCTGTGGCGGCAGCACGGGGCGCACTACGTGCTCGAGTGCACCGGTCTCTACACCACGCGGGGCCGCAGCTGGGGCCACGTCACGGGCGGGGCGGCAGGCGTGATCATCGCCGCGGCCAGCGCAGACACCAACGTCGTCACCGCCGCGAGCCTCGCCGAGCGCCTCGCCGCCTCGCTGCCGGTGTGCGCGGCTGGTGCGCCGATCGGGGCCGCCATTGCACCGGTGCTGAGTGCGCTGGCGGCAGCGGCAGGGGTGGAGCAGGTGAGTTACACGGCGCTGTGCGGCCCCCAGCCGCTGCGCCCGATTGGTGCCAAGTCCGAGGACGCGCGGGACTGGCGGCAGGCGCGGCTGCAGTCGACCGCGAGCGGCACCATGGCCCCCATCCGGGACACGGGCGCGGAGACGGTGGCCGCGCTGGTGCCACAGCTCGCCGGCCGCGTGAGCGCCGGCGCTTACCAGGTGCCTGTGGCGAAGGGCTGCGCGATTGACCTTGTGGTGCAGACAGGCGGCGCCGCCACCGTGGACGCCTTTGCCAGCGCTCTTGCGCAGAGCGCGGCTGAGGTGAAGGTGTGTGCGGCGAACTGCCCGCTGATCAGCGCCGACTGCATCGGCAGTCCGCAGGTGCTGTTCGACGTCGCCGCCTCGAGCAGCAGCGCCGACGGCAAGGTGCACCGTCTGGTGCTGTGGGTGGATGTGGAGTGCTACTACGCGGCCCTCCTCGTGTCGCTCGTCAAGAGCGCCGTGGCCGCCGCAAGTCCCGCAGCCCCAGCGTCTTGACGCACGTGCTCCCCCTCCTCCTCCCCCTCGGAGCGCCTTGACGCCGCCCGCGCGCCACAGTCGCTCGCCCCATCGCGGCGCACTCAAGTCTTGGAACTAGCGAAGAGAGCTTAGTGACACACCTCGGTGCGGTGCCATTCTCGGCATTCCCACTTCGTGGGTCACGGCTGCTCTGGAAGGATGTCTGGACTCTGCTGTCCTGTCGCAGCACTTCATGTAAACCAGCTCTACGGCCTCTTGTCTTGGCCTCTTCCACTTGTTACGCCCCTGTGTTGCCGGCCTCTCCTTCTTTCCTGCCCCAGTGGCCAGTCGCTCCTTCTCTAGCGTTGGACGTCTATTAGGGAGACGGCAAGTGGATTGGGGAGGAGGAGGGGGACGGGAAAGGGGATCGCAACCTGGGTACGGCGTTGCCGTGCAGTCTCGTGTGGAGGAGAGCAAGCACACACACACACACACACACACACGCCTCACCCCCCTTCCCCCAAAAGGAGAAGAAAAGCAAGACGAAATGCGAAAGGAATTCAAAAGACCGGACTCCTTGTGCGGGTGACGGAAACAAGCTGGCGACACGTAGCAAACGCTGGCGCGAGCAACTCTCCGCAGCATAGACTCACTTCTCTTGGACAGCCAGGCCACGCCCTGCTTTCTCTTGCATGGAGAGTACAGTCCAGAGCAGGGTCGATACTTGGAGCATGAGGTCACGCTCGCTAGAGCGGCCCTCCCGCGAGGAGGGTGCTGCAGTGTCACGGGTCCGCTGTCAGAAGCGCGCGGCTTCTAAATCGGTTCTACAATGGTGTGTGCTGTGACTGCACCTTTTCTTCACACGTGTCACGTCATGTGCCTCTTCACTTTTTTTTTTGTGTACTTTGCTTTCTCTGGCTACGCTCTGACCAACGCGTCGCGCTCCTCTACTCGCCATCGACGTGGCTGGACGCCCACGTAGTTCACACGTACCTCGCACACGCACCCCCGCACACCGCCCATAGACTATTTCTGTTTGCCCAGTTCGACTGACTAACACGGTCGCCTACCACCACTGCCACCACCACCACCACCACCACCACCACCACCACCGAAAACAAAAGGTGCCACGTACCGAGGCGCAAGAAGCACAGCTAAGCGCGTTTCACCTCTTCTTCATTCTCCGCCCCCACCCCCCTCCCCCACTCTACACGCAATGGAGTTCATTCTCAACGCCGTGTACCAGGTCAACCCGATCTACATCGTGGCAAGTGCCGTGGCACAGCAGGTGCTGGCGATGGCCTGGTTCGATTGCATTGTGCGCCAGATCGACCGCTACTACGTGGCGGCCGACAAGGGTGTCCGCCGCGTCGAGCATGCCATTCAGCACTACCCCGGCGCCGCCGTCTCGGCCGCCACGTTCGCCTGCTCGCTGCTCCGCGCCACTATTATCCTGACGGTGGTGAGTCTGTGCAAGTGCACCACGCTGACCGAGTACCAGTCCGCCGCAATGGTCGCCGTTGTCCTCGGCATGACCCGCGTGCATCGCACCTTCTCCTGCCACCGCCCTATCCAGCTCTTTGTGACGGAGACGGGGTACGAGATGGCCGCGGCCATGACCGCGGCGGTGGTGAGCTTCTACATGAACAAGTACCAGTTCTGAGGCGTGTGTGTGTATGTGTGTGTGTGTGTGTGCTGGCGTTCACATTTTTCGGGAAGAAAGTGAGGCGACGTGTGAGGAGAAGAGGGGGCTAAGCGGCTGCTTCGTCTCCTCCGCGCCCTCTTCTCCCTCTCTTTGCAGGCTTCTCGCGGAGGCTAAACAGAACACGGAAAAAAAAATGCACCCTCGCAAAGGTACGCACGCGTACAGCCGCGCGAAGCCCGGGACCCCCCACTTCCGAGAAAAAGGTCGCGGCGGCGATGACTGCTTCGGACCACAGGCACGGTCATCTCACTTTTCCCTTCTCTGCGTGCTGTATGTGTGGCATTTTAATGAGTGACGACGGTTGCTGTTGTTGTTGTGCGTTTGCGTTTGTGTGTGTCTGTGCGCGTGTATGTGTGATTGGGCGTGTGCGCCCTGTCCCCCCCCCTCCCCCCGCTGGCTGTTTCAGTGGCCCTTGGGCCCGTGGAAGTTTCTCGATGACTCGCCGCAGTCGGCCGACACCTTACTCCGCCCCCTTCTCTCTTTACTGTCCTACCCGCCTCGTCGTCTCCGCGTGTTGCTGTGTACCATTTTGTTTACCAGCGTGTCGTGTCCTCTGTATCTCGAGTCGTTTTGTTTTGTTTGTGTTGTTGTATAGAGAATCACCAAGCGCGATCGCCAGCTTTCATGGGGCTGATGTGAGGTGCGGTCTGCTGCACGTGTGACCCGGGGAGGGCGAGCCAAAGTTACAGGGCGCGTGTGCGTTTGTGGGTCGCGTCGCAACCTGGCAACTGACCGCCCTACCTCCACAGTCGCGACTGGGTTCGCGTTGAAGGCGAATGCAGCAGCCCGTCCGTAGCGCTCAGATTTCGGTGCGTGTGGTGGACGTTCTGTGCGCGGCAAAGCGCGGTTTCTTTTTTTTTTTTCCTTCCCTTTGTGTCTAGAGCTCTTTCAAACAGGCAAACGAACGTGGAAGCACTGGATCAACCCGCAACCGGGTCAAGTGCACGTTGTACCCTCGTCCGTCAAGCTGTTGACCACGAGCTGTTCCCACCGTCTCGAGCGTAGGGGCAGGAAGTGACGCAGCCGATCGCGGAGGATGGCTGCCGTTGTACCAGAGAGGGTCTCTCCTCTGACGGGGAGGGTGGCGTCGTGAATCAAAGTCCTCTCCGCACACGTTCTTGCCCCTCTTACGCGGAGAAGTCACGAACATCGGCCGCCCGTCGCCTCTCAACTCATCCGAGGCAGGCAGCGATGCCGTCTTGACCCTCTCAACCTGCCCGCCTCCACAACTTCCACGAATGCCGCGTTTTCCTGGTTTCAACTCCACAACATTCACCCGTGGCTGCCGGGCTCCACCTTGTTTGTTTGCAACGCCAGGATCCTCAACACACGCTCACCCCATCTTCTACCCCCACCAAACAGACCATTAAGAAAACCTGCCTCGCCACGGCTTCTTTTTTCTTGAACCCCCGCCCCCCACTTCGAGCCACCCACAGAGCACTGCGCGCGCCTCCGTCTCACGCCGAGGAGACCCAACGGAGTTGAAGAATACCCTCGCACGAAGGTCGCCAGGACGCACGCAACAATGCCGAACTCGTACTGCTACTTCGACATCACCATTGGTGGGAAGCCGCAGCGGGAGCGCGTGGTGCTGGAGCTGTACGATGACGTGACACCCAAGACGTGCGAGAACTTCCGCCAGCTTTGCCTCGGCAACGGGGGCAAGACGGTGGAGGGGACGGGGGTGCCGATGACGTACGCCGGCAGCTCCTTCCATCGCGTCATCTCGGGCTTCATGATCCAGGGCGGTGACTTCACCAACCACAACGGCACCGGTGGTGTCTCCATCTACGGCGAGAAGTTCGAAGATGAGAACTTCACGGTCCCGTGCGACAGGAGCGGCTTGCTCGCCATGGCGAACGCCGGCGCCAACACGAACGGATCGCAGTTCTTTGTCACGACGGCGCCGGCGCCGCACCTGACGGGGCGCCACGTTGTCTTTGGCCGCGTCGTGCGCGGCATGAACACCGTGCGTGCGGTGGAGCAGACCGCGACCGGGGCCAACGACAAGCCCGTCGCGGACTGCGTCATCGCCGCCTGCGGCACCCTCGAGTCCGTGCCGGAGGTCGTGCCCGCCGCGGACGGCGACGCCTTCCCTGACTACCCGGAGGACTTCGAGGGCCCCATGGACGATGCACAGCGCATCACCGCCGGCGAGGCGATTCGCCAGATCGGCAACACGCACTTCAAGAACGGCGCCTATGACTCGGCCATCGACAAGTACGCCAAGGCCGTGCGCTACCTGGTGCAGGTGAGCGACCAGGACGGCAACCCCGAGGTGCGGGACAAGCTCATCGCGTGCTACAACAACAACGCCATGTGCGCCATCAAGCTGCAGCAGTGGTCCGAGGCCCGCCACGCCGCCACGCTCGTGCTGAACCTCGACGCCAAGAACGCCAAGGCGCTTTTCCGCCGCGGCTCGGCTGCCCTCAGCGCTGGCGACGCGGACGGCGCCGTCGCCGACCTGACGCAGGCGCACCAGTTCGAGCCGGAGAACGCGGAGATCGCGGCGAAGCTGAGCGAGGCCAAGGAAAAGGTGAAGGCGCAGAAGGCGAAGCTGGCCGCCAACCTCAAGAAGATGTTCTCGTAGTGGGTGACACACCAGCTGCCTTGCATCTTCTTGCCCCCGTGCCTGCCTGCGGTGCAGCAATGCCGCATGTGACGAGGGCGGGAGAGCGAGGGGGAGCGGGCTTTGCCGATACCAGGAGCACGTCACCACGGCGACGCGTAGCTGCGGCGTCGTCTGACGCCATCTGCGACCTCCACTCCGCCTCCCTCTCTGCGCGTGTGTCACCGCGAGTCGCGTCCGCGAAGACGTGTACAAGGTGTGGCAGGCACGTCACGTTCTCCAGGCCCCGTTCTCGTCTCACTCGACGCGAAGCCGCAGCGTGGCTCTCCCGCCGCCTCCTCCCCCGATTGCCCCCTTCTGCAAAGGTGCTGTTTCACGCCGTGACCGCCGTTTGCCAGCTTCGTCGTGGTCGTCACTACTCCTTTTGCCAGTTGAACAACAGAACGAGAAACTGGACGCTTTCCCTTTCCCCTCCTTTGCGTGCCTACTGCCACCTCCTCCCTCCTCCTCCTCCTTTCCTTCCTTACACCTGCAATGCCCTGCACTGCGCACTGCATGAGGCACGGCGCTAGGGAGCTCGTGTGGAAGGGTCTGCGAACGCACGCCGAAATGGAAGAGGGGGAACGGGGGAGGGGCACAGGGGCGGCATGCGATGAAGAGGAAAGGAGAGGAGGGGCGCGGATACGTATAGAGGCTGATCGAACGCGCGGGTGGTAAGGCTGTCGGCGGGAATTGCTGCATCGCGCAGTTTGCGAGGAGGAACGCAAAACAAATAAGCACTTCAATGGAGAGAAAAAAAAAACCGAGACCAACTGCGCCTGCACAGCGCTTCAAGGCGGACAGGAAACGCGAAAGGGGCTGGGGCCCTCGCTTTGGTTTTTTTCCTTTAGAGGCCATCGCAAGAGTTCAGCAGAGGCGATGCCGACGAGGGATGCTGGCCATTTTGACCTTTTCTAAGCCTGTCCTACTCCGGCTGTAGCACGCCTGTTTGCACCACCTCTACTACCTGCGCACACCACCCCGTTCCCACTCACACCCTCACTACACAACTGTCACTGACGCTTTCCTAAGCTCCCGCGCCTGACCTGCGCAGCGACGGTGCATGGAAGTGAAGCGGTCTGTCACCTCGCGCGATTCACGCTATTTTTTTTTCTAATTGAATCACGAATTCGCGCGTTTGCCATCCGTCCAGGTCCCTGCATGCCGCACGCCACGAGCAAGATACCCACGCGCACCTGACCAGACTGGCGCTGCCGCCATCGCACACCACGCGCTATTCGTCTGTGTGTGCGTCTGCCTCTCTCTTCCTCCCTTTCTTCGACCTTCTATCGCGCCGCTACACACGCCCAAGCACACACACACACACATACGGCAACACAAAGACAAACAAACAAAAAAGAACTTCCTCCCAACCCGGGTGCGTCGCCATGTCTCTTCGAGTCGGCAGTGTCGCGTCCGTGCGCTTCGCCAGCGCGGATGCGCCGGACCACCCGTCCGCACTTCTCGGCGTCGTGGAGGCGATGGACGCGGCGGCCGGTGTTGCGACGGTGTTCGTTGGCAAAAAGGAGCGCTGGCGCGTGCCGGTGTCGTGCGTGCAGGCCATCCCGCTGCCGCCCTCCTTCAAGTGGTCCGAGGAGGTCGCGAGTGAGGCGGCAGCGGCAGCGGCCGGCACACCCGGGCTGTCCCTGAAGGACGTCGCCATGCCGCAGGTGGTGGCGACGCCCGTCTCGCCAGGGGGGTCGAACGGTCCATCGCCGACGAATCCCTTGTCCATCTCACTCGCGTCCGCAATGAGCCCGCTGTCGGCCGAGGTCACACCCGCCAACGCCTCCCACGCGGGCACCGCGTCCTTCGCGGCGCACGCGGCGGGGCCATCGGCAAACATCTTGTACGAGCTGGACACGCACATCACCGGGCTTTGCGGCTGGGCCTCACCCCCGCTGACGATGACCTTTATCGGCTTTGTCGGCGCGTGGATCGCGACCGAGGCATCGCTTGCGAAGCCTGCGCAGGGCTTTGTCGAGTGCGCTGCGCTCGCCGTGGTGCGCACGTTCTGCGCGGCATCTCTCGGCACCTGCGTCTGCGTAGCACCCGCACAGAGGCCACCAAGCCCGCTGTGGCTCGTGTTGTTCCTCGGCGCCCTCATGGCGGGCGGACTCGTGGCTCCGCAGGTGTGGTGTGTGCTGCTGCTGTGCAGCGCGCCCGTCGGCGCTGCGCTGCCAGGCGACACAGAGGCAACCGCGCTGCCGGCGTTTCTCTGGCTGGTGTCAGCAGTTTTGCGCGTGGCGAGGCGGGTCGGTGCACGCGGCGTCGCTGGGCACCTCGCACTCGATGACGGCAAGGGCGCTGCGGCTGGTGGTGGTGGTGGCAAGTAGCCTAGCCGTGACGAATGCGTCGGCGCTCTCGCCTTTGTGGTGCCCCCGCGCCACTCTCATGCGGACGGGCCCCGTGCCTGCTCGTTTTCCTCTTTTTTTTCTGTTTTGCCCCGTTGCGTGTCCCGTAGCGCACTCTTCTGCTTCCGCTACTCGAGCCCCAGCGTTCTGCCCTCGCACCGCACCGGCTCGAAGGACCCGAGCTGGCGTTGCCGGCTTGCACCTCAAGCATCCGCATCAAAGCAAACAAGACTCTATGTAGACTGGACCTGTTCACGTGGGGGACGCTTGTGCGTGCTCGCCACGGAAAGAAAAAGGCAAACGATCCACCACGGAAGACAGCAACGCACACAGGCGGCAAACAGCGCTCGCTCTCCTGTCGTTGATGGCGACTCTGCCGATGCGACGTCGCTGTTCCTGCGCCGCTGCACCATGGTGTACGTGGCGGCCGCACCTTCACTCCATCCGCTCCACGTTGGCCCTTCTCCCCAACCCCCTCGTCTTCGGGAGTTTTTTTTTTTTTTCGTGTGTGTCGCTGTGGGAAGGGCAGTTTATTCTGCACTATTCCGTACTTTTCCCCCTTTCCTGCTCCACCGGCAGCTCCCCGCCTCTCCGCCACAAGCCGCTGCCACCCAACCCCCCCCTCTTCGCTCAGAGGGCAGCGCAACCTGGAAGCAGCGTTGTACACGAGCACGTCGCATTAACGTCACGGACCCGACTTGCCGGCCGTCGCCATGTCGGTCATCACGGAGCAGATGGTGCTCGAGAAGGAGCAGCAAAACGCCGCGCGGCGCGCGGCGATCAACAAGCGCATTGAGAACGCGGCGCACGCGTCTGACCCTGACCCCAACTTCCCGCCCGAGTGCTGCTGTATTAAGCCCCTCATCTACCACAACATCCGCGAGCAGGTGCCGGTGCCACAGCAGCGCTTCATGTACATCCTCGCCGGCCTGTACCTTACTCTTGTCATCATTATCATCTACAACATCGTCGCCGCCGTGGTGGCGTTCATTTTTGGTGGAAACGCGATGCATTTCGGACTGTCCTTCCTGTACCTGCTGGGGCTGCCGGGGGCGTGGATGGTGTGGTACTACAACGTGTACTGCGCCATTGTGTATGCCTCGCGTCCGCGGCAGCTGCTGGCGATGCTCGGGCTGCTGCTCGGCGTCGCCTTCGACGCGTGGATGGCCGTCGGCGTCACCGGCTTCGGCGGCTGCGGCTGGCTCTACGCCTTCTCCCTCACGAGCAAGGTGGTCCCCTTCGCTCTGGTGCTCGTTGGCGCGATTCTCTGGTCACTGCACGGCGCTGCGATGCTGGTCATGCTGCTGCGCTACTGGGCGGTGTCGGGCCCGCTTCTGCGCAACGCGGCTAACATCTACCGCCAGAGCATCATCTGAGCAGCAGGACAGTGGAGCAAGCAAAAAAGAAAGCCCCTGCTGCACAAGCACCAATGGGCTCCTTGCCACTTCTCCGCCTCCCTAGTGCCGGCAACACATTTGAAAAAAAAAAGAAAACGGCCGCTAGCGTAGGACTCTGTCTGTGTTCGTGTGTTTGTGTGCGTGTCTGTGTCGGTGCTGCGCGTGTTGTCTTTCTGCGCTCTTGTGCCGACTTTAGTCTCCCGCTGGCGTCTGCTCTTTGTACCTTTTTCGTGCCCTGGTGCCGAAGGTGAAGACGAGTGTTGTAGCTGCTGCTGTTGCTATGCCAAAGTGCTCCGCTGGCGGGACGCAGCCACCCCCTCCCGGTCGTTGCTTCTTCTCCCATGCGGTCCCGTTTTTGCCTTTTATCCCTGTTTTGTTCGTTGCCGCTTTCTCTTCGGTCTCGCCCTTTTTGTTTTCCGCAGCCGCGTGCGGAGGTGCCGTGTTTGCGCGTGTTGTGTCTCTGTCTGAAAGACTTGGGTGTGTGTGTTGGGGATCATGCGTGTGACGGTACACTTACAAGCCGCACTAAGATCGAGGTTGTGGATCGGCCACTTCATTGTCGCCCACCACGTAGCCTCTCAGCGTCTCGTCCTCACTCTCTGTCTCCCCGGTTGTCGGTAGCACTTCTCGTGTTGTCGTCCGTGTACCGTCGATTTCTCTTTTGCTCCCCACCGCGCGGCGGCGTGCACGCGCTCCTCCGTCGCCGACCACCACAAACAACAACAAAAAGTGAATGCAAAAACGGCGTCCAGCTCTCTGAATGCGAAGCGCTACCCTCGACGGGGGAGGGGGACGGGGGGGGGAGATGTCATCTGCGGCTTTGCACGTCTGCCTTCGCACCCAAGACTGTTGCCGCCTTCTCCACGGTGCCTTCAAAAGCAAACGGCAGGGAACACGGGGCGTGCGGCGAGGCCCGTTAGCGGCGTTTGACTTCCCACCAAACGTCTCTCGGGCCCTTTTTTCCATGACGCGCACCTGCGTGCCCCCTGCCCCCCCCCCTCCCCCCTCACACGCTCCTGCTCTCCCGTCTGCACCCGGTCGTCTGCATGCACATTTTTACACCCATCGCAAAACTCCCGCTCCTCGCCCCACTCTCTCGACCAACAACAACACTAAAAATGGCACACGCACACAGCACCAGGTGACTTGGGACGTCGCAGTGCCGAGCTACACAGATTTCATTTCAGCGCAGCGCCGTCGAAGTTAAGTGCGCCAGCGGTGCGCAACAGCCACTTGATCCCTCTTCCGCTCTCGTTTCTTCCCCGCCTGTGGACGCCATGCGTCCCAGCATCGTGTCGTCGAACATGGACAGCAAGTCCACCGTGGGGGACTCGGCGACGCTGCCGATGCTGCCGGACCTGGACGACGAGCTGCTCCCCCCGTCGACGCTGTCACACCAGCACGCATACACCGGCACCGGCTTCTCCGCTGAGGCCAACGGTGGCGGCTTCGGCGAACGGGCCCAGCAGCGCCGCATCATGGCGCGCGAGAGCCTCGCCAGGGAGCCGTCGGAGATGTTCCAGGTCGTAATCGACGGCGACGACGGCGGCGTTGAGATGCGGCGCGTGCACGACCGCATCGAGGCGGCCCTGCGCGTCCGCTCCCTCTACCGCCCACTCGAGAGCCGCGCCGGGGGCCGCGAGCGGGCCAACCCGCACCTCTCCGCGCAGATGCCGGGCCGCCTGACGATTGCGCAGGAGGAGGGCATCTACCAGGTCTCGGACCACGACGTCTCCCTCTACCTCCCCATCCCGGCGTGGGGGCAGTACGCCATGGACGTGCAGAAGGTGCGCCTCACTGTGGGCAACGCCGGCTGCGTGAATGCGTGCCACCACCGCCTGGGCATTATGCAGGAGCGCTCCCGCATGTTCTTCCTGCTCAACGCCGAGATGGAGGAGCGGCCCAACTACCACAAGGCCGGCGGCGTCTTCTCAGCCGCCACGAAGGTCGACAACGCCGTCGTCTTTGCCGAGTCGATGGACGCGCAGGAGCTGCTGGAGGGGGTGAAGGAGATGTACCGCCGCAGCCCCGAGGCGGCCCTGCACCTCCGCGACGGATCCAGCTCCACGCTGCGCGAGCTGCTCGTCGCCCACGGCGTGCGCTCGGCGGACGAGCTGACGGTCGCCGCGCTGGGCTGGCAGGCGGAGAAGGACGTGCCGCAGCACGCGCAGCTGGGCCAGGCTGGGTACGAGAGCACCGCCGCCCTCGGTGCCGAGCTGCACTACTCCTTCACGTCGCTGCGCGGCCTGCTCTGCGAGAAGGTGCTGCGCCGCGTCGTGGCGCGCGCGGAGCGGCCATCGCTGACCCCGCAGGCGGCGGAGTACAGCCTGCCCCTGTACGGGCTGCAGGCGACCGAGCTGAGCGACTTGGCGGAGCTGGTGCGGCGCAAGCTGGAGGGCCCGCACCTGCGCGTCCAGTACATCCTCAGCGTCTCCTTCACCGAGTCGCCGCCATACGAGGTGGTGAGCAACTGCGTGTCGGTGCAGGACCAGCTCGACAACATATTCCTCGCTCTCTTCAAGGCCACCCTTGCCCCGGACGACCCGAGCAACGCCGGCGTTGTGTGGCTGCTGGGGCAGGTGGGCGGCGTGCAGATGTTTCAGTCGCGCGACGGACTCGGCAACGACTTCAACGAGCTGGCACCGCCGCCGGACCAGGTGCGCATCACAGACAAGCAAAGCAGCCTCTACTACCTCTACTACCTCTACGCCAACCTCACGGTGCTCAACAGCCTGCGGCGGCGCAAGGGCCTCATGCCGCTGCAGCTGCGCTGCGCGGGCAACAAGCCGGCCGGCATGGACGACCTCATCGCCGGCTACATCCTCTCCGACGTCATCGCGCACGCGACGGAGATCACCGACTACCCGGTGCTGCAGTATCTCTGCGGGCTGCACCGCGTCGGCCTGACGGTGTCGCCCCTGTGCGACCACATCGACGGCATCGTGGCCTACAAGGACCACCCGCTGCCGCACTTCCTGCACCGCTGCCTGCACATCACCCTGGCGACAGAGTCACCGCTGCGCTACCACCACAACCCGCGCGCTCTCGTCGAGGAGTACGCGACGGCGCAGAAGATGTTCCGGCTGAGCTCGCTGGACATGACGGAGCTGGCACACAACAGCGTCTTGATGTCGTCCTTCTCGCCGGAGGTGAAGCGGCTGTGGCTCGGCGACGACTACCAGCTCGGCGTCGAGGGCAACGACTTTGAGCTGAGCCAGGTCACGAACGCGCGGCTGGCCTTTCGCGAGGAGGCGTGGCAGCTCGAGCGCAACATGATGCGCGACCTCAACCTCAACCCCGTCCACGAGGGCGGCGCCGGCCTCAGTCGGTGGCACCACCTCAGCAACGTGCAGGAGGTCGAATACGACACCGTCATGGACAGCCGTGTGCGCTTTCCGCGCACGGTGCTCAAGGGCCCCCACAAGGACCCCAAGACCGCCACCGCCGCACCGCGCGTGGCGAGGGCGCTCGACCTGCGCTCGCAGTACATCTGGCGCCCACCGCCGCCGTGGGAGACGGCGCAGCGCCACGGCGTCGAGACGGACTTCCAGCGCCGCACGGCCACCTTCAACGAGGACGAGTGGACGTACGCGGCGAGCGACGCGGTGTTCATCGCGTACCCGAAAAGCGCCGTGCACGCCTGGCCGCGGTCGCTGCCCACGCTGGACGACTTTCACAAGCACCTGCGCGAGCTCAAGGAAATCTGCGCCAGCGCCGAGGTCAAGGAGTACGCGCACAAGCGGCTCGAGAACCTGGACCACAAGTTCAGCCTGCACCTCGCCCTCAACCACGAGAACGAGGCCGGCACGACAGAGGACCGGCAGTCGTCGAACCGCGACTTCTACCAAGCCACCAAGGTCGACACGCACATCCACATGGCCGCCGGTATGACGCCGAAGCAGATTTTGAAGTTCGTGCTCGCCAAGCTGCGGGGCAGCGGCGATGACATCGCCATGAAGAAGGGTGACGAGATCATCACGCTGGGCCAGCTCTTCGCCAAGGCCGGCATCACGCCCAACCTCACGGTGGACCAGCTCAACGTGCAGGCCGACCACACGCTGTTCGAGCGCTTCGACAACTTCAACAACAAGTACAACCCCATGGAGAACGGCGACCTGCGCTCGCTGCTGCTCAAGACGGACAACTTCATGAACGGTCGCTACTTTGCCGAGCTGATCCACGACGTGTTTGAGCAGTACTCGCGCGATCGCTACACCTACGCCGAGAACCGCGTCTCCGTGTACGGCATCAACATCAAGGAGTGGGACAAGCTGGCGCAGTGGTTCGCGACGCACGGCATGGCAAACAAGCACAACAAGTGGATCATCCAGGTGCCGCGCGTGTACAAGGTTTTCCGCGCGCAGAACGTCATTGGCAGCTTCGGCCAGTACCTGCAGAACATCTTTCAGCCGCTCTGGGAGGCCTCCCTGCACCCCAGCGAGCACCCGACGGTGCACAACTTCCTGAACCACGTCAGCGGCTTCGACTCGGTCGACAACGAGGCCACCATCGACCTGCCCTTCTCGACCGTTTCGCCGTGGGCCTGGACGTCCGTTGAGAACCCGCCGTACAACTACTACCTCTACTACCTGTATGCGAACATCCGCACGCTGAATGAGTTCCGCGCGTCACGTGGCTTCTCGACGTTCGGGCTGCGGCCGCACTGCGGCGAGTCGGGCTCCGAGGAGCACCTCTACGGCGCCTTTCTCTGCGCGAACAGCATCTGCCACGGCATCAACCTGCGCAACGACCCGCCGATGCAGTATCTGTACTACCTCACCCAGATCGGCCTGCACGTGTCGCCGCTGAGCAACAACGCCTTGTTCCTGTACTTCTTGAACAACCCGTTTCCCGACTTCTTCCACCGCGGCCTGAACGTGTCGCTGAGCACCGACGACCCCATGATGTTCCACCAGACGCAGGAGCCGCTCATCGAAGAGTACAGCATCGCGGCGCGGGTGTGGGGCCTCAGCGCGAACGACCTCTGCGAGATTGCGCGCAACTCGGTGCTGCAGTGCGGCTTCGACAACAACTTCAAGCGCAACGCCATCGGCGACCGGTGGTTCCTGTCCTCCTCGCTGGGCAACGACTCGCTGCGGACGCACCTGTCCGACATCCGCGTCGCCTTCCGCTTCGAGACGTACCACACGGAGCTGCAGCAGCTCGAGCTCTGCTGCGGGCGGCCCGTGGCGCGGTTCATGATGACCGCCGCCGAGGAGCGCGCCGTCGATGTTGAGATTGCCGACGTGCGGCGCGAGTACGTGCTGCTGTCGACGCATGACCAGGCAATGGAGGTGATGATGCGAGAGATGGAGGACACGAAGGAGAAGATCATACAGACCCGCGCACAGGTGGACATTCTGCGCCGGCAGCAGCGCTCCCTGCTCGAGAACATCACGGAGATGGGCGTGCGCCGCCAGGAGGCGGAGGAGAAGGCAGAGGAGGAGGAGCGGGCGCAGCAGGCGGAGAAGGGCCTCCTCTACGTCCGCGACGGCGCGCAGGGCACGCAACACGGTCGCAGCAGCAGCAGCAGCGGGGGCGCGGGTCCTGGCGGCAGTCAGAGTTGGCACCGCGCCTCGTGCCCTACACAGCAGGGCGAGACGCTGAAGCGGCTGCTGCGGTGGAAGCCGATGCCGTCCGACCTCATGCGCTCCGTCACGCAGGCAAGCATCAGCAGCGCACACCAGCGGCCCCTGCCCCCGCTCCCCGGGCGGCCGCCGTACGACACGCCGGCGACGCAGCGCAGCCGGGGTCCCTCCACCTACTGAGGTGCCTCTCGCCGTGTGGCGGGTTGTGAGTGAATGGCTGCGTTTGTGTGTGCATGCGTGTGCGAGTATGGGCTTCGGGTCCCTGCTGCTTCGGTGACGAGCACCCTTCGGATACCGGCGCTCGCCTTCTTTGTCTTTGCCAGCTGCCCCTGTTGACCGCCTCAGCTACCGCGAGTGTTGCACGGCACGGCGTGCCTCTCCCCCCTTTTCGACAGCTTTCATTTCCCCCTTTTTCCCGTGCTTTTCCTCTCTCAGATGTACACAAACTGGATTCTGCCCAGATGCACCTTGCCACAAGTCGTGCCGTGTGACTCCAGCGCTCTCTCTCCCGCTCCCCGCCGGAGGTACACACGCCGCTGCGGCTCCCTCGCGTCCCGCGTTGGCCGGCCAGCTGGCGCCTGCACGCAATTTGGACGCCGCTGCGCTGTTTTGTGTGTCTTTTTTTTTCTTCTTCTTCTCAGGGGCCGTCGTGGAGTCGGCATCGCTTCTTGCGCGATTCACACACACACACACACACACACACGGGAGAGGGAGAGGGAGAGGCTGCACCGAGCACGCGGCAACAACCTCAGCTTCTGTTTTACTTGACCTTCCATTGAACATGGAAAGACAGTTGATGAAGACGGGGAGCCGCTGCTGGGGCTCAGAGGTTGAACTGCTTCGTTGCCTGTTGCGACTCTCCATCGTGGCATCCAGGAGAGTCCCTGTTCACCGTGACAAGGAACAGCACCTGCTATAGCCCATGGTATTTCAGCTGCCCCCTCGTCTCGCCGCCGCCTTTCCCACCTGCACTCCTCACCCCTTGCTCCTCCGCCCCACCCCGCTTTCTCCTCCCACCTGCACACTCTCAAATGTCGCGTCGCTCATCACCCGCCTCCCCCCCAAAAAAAACCTGATGCGCCCCTCCGCCCTTGGCCCGCACAGTGGCTCATTTTTCGATCTCTTTGCGCAACCACCACCCTCACACAGCCCTCTCCTCCCACTCCCCCTCACCGGCCGTCTCGTATTAGCCTCAACATTGTGTCTTGTCTTGCTTTTACTTTTGTTGTGTTTTTCGTCTCTCACCGCTGCGTCTCGCGATCCTCGACACCACCCTCGCCTTCGCTGCTTGCACACACGCACACGCCCCATTTTGGTTGGCGCACCCGGTGCCTTCGCCGCTGCTGCGAGTCCGAGACATACAGGCGGCGTGAAAAGGAAACAAACAAACAACAAAGGACGAAAGCGCGATCATTTGCAAAGGAAAGCGGGCCTTAGCTAGAAAAGCCCTTGACGTGCATCGGTGTGTGTCTGCGTGCGTGTGTGCTGTACGCCTGCTCCCCTCATTGTTTGGTTTCAATCCTCACTTCCCTTCTTTGTGTTTTCAATTACGAAAGATGTCTTCTGCAACCGGTAGCGTGGTGCAGACGGTGGCCGCCGGCGGCTCGTGGGTGTGCTCGCACTGCACGCTGGAGCAGTCGGGCGACGCGACGTATTGCCATATGTGCCAGTTTGCCCGCCCGCTGGACCGCCGCGGCGTGCCGCAGATCTTTGCCGGCTACGTGATTCACTTCAACGGCATCATCCCGCGCACCATCATGCATCAGAGCCACTCGGTGGAGTGGCGCATGGCCGAGCGCCACGGCGCGACGTGCTGCACCGATTTTCAACCGTCGCAGGTGAACATCCTCCTCTACCGCCCCGGCTACGAGCGCAGCGAGAAGTGCCGCACCTGCATCGAGCGCTACACGAACATCCCGTGCGTGCCCATCGCCTGGCTGCTGGACTCGCTGCTGCAGTCGCGGCAGGTCCACCCCTCCCTGTACCGCCTCACCGCGGTGCCGGCCGTGGCGAACCCGACGGTGCGCGGCACGAGCCTGCCGCACCACCAGCACCCGTACTACCAGATCAACAAGAACGAGTACGCCATTCCCACCTCCTTCCCGCCGTCCAATGAGAAGGCGGTCAAGGTGAAGGCGGCGCCTGGGCAGGGCGTGTCGTACAAGTTGCTCGATGTGCCGGTTGACATGGAGACGGCCATTCCGCCCTTCTTCGAGGTGGAGCCGTTCCAGTACACGACGGTCGACGTGTTCGACGCCGCCGTGGCGTGTGCGGCCGGCACGCACACCGAGGGCCTCGACGACGAGAACGACGAGGTGGAGGCGCGCAAGGGGAAGGCCGGCATCGAGCTGCTCGCGGCGCAGCAAATGTACAACAAGGTGGACCGCTTACTGTTTGCCGGCGTGAAGGTGGTGCTGACGCCGGCGATTGCGAACAACGCCGCCCTCATCATGGCGATCGAGCGTTGTGGCGGCAAGGTCGCGGAAAGTGCGAAGTCGATCGAGGCGACCCTGCGCAGCGAGGTGACGCACGTCATCTACGCCCACAACGATAAGAAGGCGGATGTGATGATCGAGGCGGCGCACCTCATCTGCTCCGACGTGCCGGGCCTCCAGCTGGCGCAGTCCAACTGGGTGGAAGACTGCCTCATTCTGGGCGAGCTCTTGCCCCTGCGCGGCATGTACACACCGACGGCGAAGCTGATGGAGACGCTGAACAAGAAGTACGCAAAGCGGTAAGGCAGAGAACGGTGTGGAGAAACGATGGGGGGGGGAGGGGAAGGAGAGGCATTGTGTGCGTACGAACACCGTGGAGACGCAGTGAGAAGCGTGAGCGTGGAACGTGTCGCAGGTAGAAGCCAGGCAGCGCTTGCCGTGCGTGCAGAGCGGCGGTGGGATGCCTGAGGTGTGGCCCTGCACCCGGTGCGCCTGGTTTTCGCGGCCTCCCTCTCTTTGCTCGAGTCTCACCTGTGGCTAAGGTGTGCATGCCCCCCCCCCCCTCGGATCAATCCCGCCCCCCCCCCTCTTTCCCCTCCCTCTGCCCCCTTTTCTCCGCGGACGTGAGGTTTGTACCGCCGTGCTCGACCTCTTGTTGCGGTCGTCTCAGTTTTGTTTCTTCTTCCCGCTTCATTGTCCAAGTCAAGACTCCTGCAAACGGCGGAGGTGGTGGGCAGTGGTAGAGGAGTGAGAAGATGAAGGAATAGCCGACGCGCAGATGCAAGCCAGACAAAAAGCAAAAAAAAAAAGGAGATCAACAAGCAGTCTGGAAAACGAGGCGCAGCAGTTGGTGGTGCAGCGTGAGGGCGCGCCTCTTCTTTTTTCCCTTTTCCCCGGCTCTTCAGGGCGTCACGCTTCTCTTCTTGTTGTACCTGCAGCCTGCCCCCCTTCCATTTCTCAGGCTGCTCTCGCACTCTCGCTTTCTCTCGCTCCCTCGCTATCTGTATAGCGCTCTCTCTCTCTCTCGACGTGCGTGTGCTGGTCCACCTCGTCACCGCAGCGCTTGTCCGTCCGAGATGCCGCCTCGTGCTGCTCATTCACGCCCCTTCATCTTCTGTCCTTTTCTTCTTCTTGTTCCACCAATGGCGCTTGTCTTGTGTTTTGTTTTTTTGTTCTGCCTCTGACTGGCTTGTGCGCGCCTTCCCCCCTTTCGCGTTTCGCCTGATTTCTGCCGTGCTTCCTGAACTCGTCCTGTTTATCTTCCCCGTCTCCCCGCCCTTTTCGTGCCTTTGCCTCATGTTTAGTTTCCATCGCGACTCGGCACACGCACCCTCTCTCCGCGCCGCTGCCCGTTACTTTTCCGGTGCATCCGTCCGGCGTGTCGCTCGCCTTTCTCTTTCCTGCCCCTGTGCACGTGGTTACGTGCTGGCACGCGTTGGCGTGGCGAGGCGCAGAGGAGGACCGGGTGGGGGGGGGCTGACACTCGTGCGGGGCTGCTGGGACAGGCGGGTGTGCCGCTGTCCAGCTACGCAGCCGCGTCCAGCCGTGCGTGCGCGAGAGCTTTGTTCGCGCCGTTTCCGTGTCCTTGTCGCGGCGGGCGGTGACGGCGTGTTGTGGGCGAGCACACCACCGCGCCGCTTGCGTCTTGTTGTTGAATGCGGCCCCCTCTCCGCCGCACGCTGCCTTTGGTGTTTTGTGGTCATCTCCTCGTTTTACGCCTCCCGGTTCGCACACCACCTCTTTTCTCTGTTTCTCTCCATGTCTCGTGTCCCCAACCTCAAAAGCCTCGCGCGCAGCCCTGCCCTGCCCTGCACTGCCCTCTTGCGCAGCGTGTGTCCTCCACATCGCCGACACCAGTCGCGTGCTGTGGCGCTGGCAAGCCAAACGCGAGAAGGGAAGCGCAGTGCTGTCGTCGACGCTTGTGCGTCGGCCTCGCTACCCTCTTCTCTCTCGTTGTCGAGCGGCCGAGCTGCCTTTGCGGCATGGGCGAGAAGCAGGCTGCGCTTGCGTGCATGACCGTCACAGTGCTCTGGCCAGAAACTCTGTGAGTCGGCGCTGCCGAGTAGAGAGCAAGAAAGGAAAAGACGTCAAGCAAGCACGAGGGCAGCTGCCCAGCACCACCGCTGGCTTTCGCAGACCTCACTCACACCGCCCCACACGGCATTCCGGCTCACCTTGCCTCTCCCCACCTCCTTCAGCTCCGCTGCGGCGGTGCGCGAGGTGGTGTGCGTGGGTTGATGTGGGGATGGCTCACTGTGGGGGAGCTCGGTATCACGACGGCGTGAGCGGCGGCCCACCGAAACAGAGCGGCAACCCGTCGCGACTCTCGTGCATCTCAAGTGGTGTGTATGGGTCGCGTCTATCACGGGTGCACGAAAGGCGGAGAACGGAAACAGAAGGTCAGCTCTTTTCCTCTCACGCAGCGTAGGTGGAGCTTACGACACCGGCACATCCCGAGCCCGGGTAAGCTCGCTGGATCGGCTCTCCTCTGCACCTCATCGCTCTCTCGTCTTCCCCCCCCTGCCCCACCCATCTTCCCCACGTTCTCCATACTCAACCAATCGACAACAAACACGCAACCTGCCCGACTCCCACGGCTTGAAGCCCGTGCAGCATAAGGAAAAGGAGCAAATCCAAGCAACCAAACAATAATAGAGCTTTCCACTGTTACGCGGCATTCCCTTTCTTTTAAGGCTGCACCTCACAGGCTGCGGTGCCCCACTCGTTGAGAGGAGCAGCACGTGTCACGCCTCGCCTTTCTCGACGGGGCCCCTTCGAGGCTACTCCTTTGTTTCGTTCCTCTTCGTCCTCTTAGCGCTGCCTCGCCCCCTCCCTCCCAGCCGACACACGTGCACACCGGCCCCATGTTCTTTTTCATGGTGTTTGCGCTGCTGGTTGCCATCGCGATCGTGGTTACCCCCGCAGGCCGACTTGCAGCAGCGAAGTGCCAGACCTACGCCCATGGCGCCGTCTTCTTCGTCAGGGCCAAGGACCTGCCCACGGCGTTTCGCGGCACAAACTTCATGCGCATGAACTCCGTGGGCGACTACACGGGCGGCAAGCGGACGATCCGTGTTGTCTTTGTGCGGCACGGGCAGTCCGTCTGGAACTCTCTCTTCAACTCGTTCAACTTTGGGCTGCCGATGCGCATGGTGAAGGCGACCATCCAGGAGGTCACCCACTTCTTTACCGACCCGTTCGCCTCCTGCATCATCGACTCCCCGCTCAGCAGCAAGGGCAAGAAGGAGGCGCAGGACCTCGCCAGCTTCATGCGCACCGCCAAGACCAAGATCTCTTTCGACCCCGCCACCTCCGTCGTGGTCTCGAGCAACCTGCGCCGCGCGATGGAGACGGCATTGGTCGGCATCGCGCCGCGCCTGACCGTGACGCAGGAGCGCGTTGTGCTCGACTCGACGCTCCAGGAGGGGTCGCAGAACATCGACGCGCAGAGCTTCTCGACCGAGCCGGGCAAGATTGCGCCGTGCACGATGGGCGGCATCACCGACCCCGCGAAGCTGGCGACCGTGTTCAACCCGTACCTGAACGCTGGCAACCGCGTCGCCGGTGTTGACGTGTACCAGCGCATGGATCAGTTTATAATGCACCTCTTTGGCGGCAGCGGCGAGGCCAGTCTCGTCCCGGCCGCCGGCACGAGCAACGCGGCGCTGACAGAGGTGATTGTTGTAGGGCACAGCGGCTACTTCCGCAACTTCTTCCGCCGCTTCCTCCCCTCCACCTCCACCCACGTCTCCAAGAAGAGCAAGATGCAGAACTGCGCCGTCGTCTCCTTCGAGGTGACGCGCAACGAGTCCAGCGGCGAGGTGTCGGTGGATGAGTCGACCATCAAGGTGCTCTACAAGGGCTTCAAGTGAGCACAGGCGCTTTTCGTCTCCTTCGACAAAACCTTGCTAGCTAGAATCGAAGGAAGCGGGGAGAAAGGGGGGAGGGAGGGGAGGGGAGGGGAAGGGGTGGGTGGGACGAGCTAGCCAGGTCTCCCCCCTCAGTACGCTCTGACGGCGTGTGGTCGGGCGACTCTAAACCGACGGTAGGGCTGCTGCGACGAGCTAACGCGCGCGCGCAAGCACCCGCACACCCGCAGAGGGTGACACACGACCCGGCGTGCCCTCCCCCCCTTTTGCGCATCACAAGGATCGCCAGAATTCGCCTCGATCGACTCCCTACTCACCTTTTCGTCTTCGTCATCGGCCGCCGGCCATGTTGAATGGCGCCCATGCCCCCTCCCCCCTGCTGCGTTTTTTTTTGCCTTGCTTCCGGTTCACAGTTTGTGCACGCGCGTTGTCTTCGTCTGCGTTGTGTGTGTGAGCGTTTTTTGTGTGTCCGTGCTTCTGGGCGGTGATGATGTGTCTCTGACCACCATCATGACGCTCGGCGCAAGAGATTCAATAAATGCGAAAAAAAGCAAAACGAAAAGTGAACGCGAGAAAAAACAGGGCCGTTGGCCAAGCGGTCGAGGTGATCACAAGGAAGGAGGCTTTGTGGCGGTGTCCCGTGCCGTTGTTTGAGTTGACGGTGCGGGTACTGTGAGGAGTTTGCGCTGGGGTTTCTCGCAGCGCAGGGGCCGTGGCACCGCAGTGCTGCGTCCTCGTCATCGCAGTCCTTTGTGTCACGAGGTCACCACCGGTTTTTTGTCTTTGCGGTGACACGGTTCCTGCAGTGTGCTTGCCTGTGTGCAGGGCGAGCGACCGGCGTGAGACACACAGTTTCTGTTGCCTCTTGCTCCCGCCCCGCCCTCTCCACCCTCCCCTCCCCCCTTCGTGCCGCTCGACCACCGCTCTCTTTTCCCGCGCTACGCGCAGCACCACGCAATTTGGCGCGCCAGCGCCGCACGCAAACCGGAGCGACGCACCCACGCGCGAGCATGCGCTGCGGCGGCTTGCGCGCGTGGCGTCGACTCGCCAGCGGCGCACATGTGCGAGGTGCGGCGACGACGCGCCACGACGTGACGGAGGCGGAGCTGCGCCACCTGGAGCAGGAAATGCCGCCGCGCGCGCTGCTGCGCGAGATGCGCAGCGCCGACGCCGCCCCGGGTGAGGCGGACGAGGACACCATCAAGGTGCCCGGCGACTCGTTCGGCATCATGCAAAACCGTGTGGCTTTCTACAAGCCGCTTCAGCGGCAGCCTTTTCCAGGTCGACTCGGTGCGCTGATGCCGGGCGACACGCACCCCCTCGCCTGCTTCAACTACGACACGGTGCGTCTCATGGCCAGTCGCTACGGCGTCCCGGTCGACGAGGTCGTCGCCGCGCTGCGCGGCGCCAGCGGTGACATCAATGTTGCAACGGAACTGCTGGAGCAGAAGCTGGACATCGAGGTTGGCTTCGGCAGCTACGGCCTCGTCTGCCTCGAGTCGTACGCACCAGAAACGTTCTGCCTCGTCTCCTACAACCTGCCCACGTATGCCGCGACCCGACAGGACGAGGTGCTGGACGCGATTCACGAGCTGACGCTCTCCGCGGCGGAGCTCCCGCTGGACACGCCGCGCGACCGACTCGTGGACAAGTTTGTGAACCACTGGACCACGGAGGACGACGTGCCGTGTGGGAAGCTGCTGCGGGCGTACGACATCACCGTGCAGAGCATCGTCATGCTGCCGTTTGGTGACTACGGCGTGCAGGGGTTTCACGTGCTGATGCCAGTCAAGGAGGAAACTCCAAACATCGGCGTGGCGGCTGCGGCGTGCTGCATGGACCTGCGCACCGGCATCCACAATCGCTTCCGCTTTCATGTCGAGCGCATCGCCGACTCGGTGAGCGAGCACGTGCTGCAGGAGACGCTGCACTACAATCAGGGCGTGCACCTGCTGCGCCAGCCGTACTGGTTCCGACCGGAGTACAGCGTGGAGGAGTTCATCCGGTTCAAGGAGTCGCTGCTGCAGCCAAGCGCGTCGACGTTCGAGATGCGGTACGCCTTCATGTTTGCCCCGCAGTACGGACTCCCGCACTACCGCAACCTCGTGGAGCTGGAGAAGCTGAAAATTGCGCAGCACAAGTACGAGAAACACTACGAGGACTTCACTGCGCCGGGCAAATGGCTGACGAGCGACAACTCGCAGCTGCAGACGGTGGCGGCGGGTGGTGGTGGGTCGAACGCGCCCGGTGGCGCAATGCACAACCACACCAACGACCCGGAGTCGATTCGCACGGCCATGGAGACGCGCACCGGCCCGCTGCGGCGCACGCTGGAGCAGTCCATGCAGGCCCACGGCGACCGCGTCTTCAACCGTTTCTACCGCAACAATCTGCACTAGAGGAGCCGCTGAAGAGAACCTACTGCACGCATTCTCACGAGCCTCGGCGGACCCGTAGACGTGTGCGTTAAGGTGCCCTGGTGTGCCCCGCCGCCTGCCTGTCTTGCCTTTTTTTTTTCGGTGTAGAGCCGCGGGGCTCGCAAGGGGGACTGAAGAACGGTCCATACGATCACAACGCACAACCAAACAAAGGCCAAGGTGAACTGCCCATTGCATGTGTCTGCACCCACCCATGTGTTTTTACTGGGCCGGCGACTCTCGAGCGCGCTTGAACAAAATGCGCAGGAGGGGGGGGGGAGAGGGCTGCTATCCCCCCACAGCTGATGAGCGCGCGTCCGTGTACTCGCACTCGCACTGCCCTCCCCCCTCCCACACTCGCGCCACGGCGGTGGCGCCGCAGCAACAGCCGCTACCTCTCTATCTTTGCCTCGTGTCCTCGTTGTCCTTTGCTGTATCCAACCGCTGGGGTGGGGGCGCACAAACGCCTGCTTTTCAACTCACTGCACTCTACACAAACAACTACGCGTACATGGACGTTGACTTGACGCAGCGCCTCTTCGCGATTTTAAAACCAAACGAGAACGAAAAAAAAAACAAAGAACGTCAGCGGACAGGGCGCTTCACAGCATACGACCCGGAGACGATCAGCCCTTTCCCATCTTTTTTTCTTGCTTCGACAAACCCGTCCGCATCCGCCATTGCCACCGTCTCTCCATATCTCCCGCTTTTCTTCGTCTTTCGCATCGCACGCCATTTTGCGGTCGACGCACACACACACACACACACACACGCACGCACACACATTCGCCTCTGCTTCCCGCAAGTGTCCTTCTGCACGTTACTCTTGTAGTGGCCGCGTCACAGACCGGCACACACACACACACACACCCGCTTCGGCTCTTTTCCCTTTTCTCCGTGGTGGTGCGTGCGCACTTAGAAACAATGGGATGCGGCTCGTCACACGTAGTCGCCGAAGGGGCGGCAAGTTCCAAGGGGGCCAGCAAGCTGTCCAAGGGCGGGTCGATGCGGAGTAACGCGGCCGACAAACCCGAAGAGACGGAGGCCGACTATCTAGTGCAGTTTGTCGCCGGATACGTCGGCGACTACCCGCAAAAAGGCACGGTGACCACCTACGAGGACTACCGCGGCTTCGACACGTCCACGACGAATCACGTGTCGAAGAGCAAGGTGGAAAAGGTCTGCAAGTGGGCTGACCAGGCACTGCAGGAGCGGCAGGGGCTCAACAACGATGTATTCTTCAACCCGCAGAACCCCGCCTCCTGGCCGAAGGAGGTCATTACCGCCCACCTCACCTCGCCCTCGTTCGCCGACAGGCACACGGTGCAGGAGGGGTCGTACAAGTGAGAGCGGACACCGCCCTGGCAGCGCCTGAGACTTCTCCGCCGCGACCCGCTTCTCGGTGCCCGCGCCTCGCTCAGTCTCTGTCGCCAGCGCCACGCCCCACGCGAGCCTCCTTTGCATCCCGACTCCCACCCCCTCCTCTCTCTCAGGCCGCTCCCTTCCCCCTTCAAGTAGAGGTGCGAAGTTGAACGGCGACGAGGGCTGACGAGTGGCGCAGACGCGTGGAAGTGCGCGTCCTGACTGAGCGCACAAAGCAGAGGAGAGAGCACGTGCGCCTCGCAACAAAAACGTGAAGCTCAGTGCTGCCGCGTCTTGCTGGGGCAGCCCTGCTGACTCCGCACACGTGCAAAACACGGCTTCTCCCACTGCGTCCGTGCCTACCCCGCAACTCCTGCTCGGTCGTCCTACCCACTCCCCCCTTTTCCCCTCCGTGGGCATTCGCTCTCCCTTGTGATCGCTGGCGCTGATGCGCTTCGAGTACGACAAGGCCACGGACCAGCAGCAGTTGGTGCTGTTGAAGCCGTCCGTTGCCCCTTCGACTTCCGCCTCACCTCTCCTCTCCTTCTTTTCTCTTCCTTTTTTTTTTATTTGCTCGCTTCATGTGACAGCGAGAGGTGCGCGTTGGCTTGCGTCTGCGCGCCGTGCACGCACCGAACTTGTGGGTGGCAGTGCCTTTTCCCCTTTGACTTTGGTGGTCCTCTTCTGTCTTCCATCGTTGCCGTGCTTTACACTCCCTCCCTTTTTTTCTTTTTGAAGTTCCGCTGCTTCTGCTCCTTCGGTGCCGACTCCACTCTCTTTTGCGCTGTGTGCCCCACGTCGATCTTTCACTGTCGCATATTCATGTTTTGGCCTGCCAGACGTCTCGCGAACCTGTTGCCGTCCTCAGCTGGCCAAGACTGCGATTTGCTCTTTTGTTTTTTCTTCCATTTGGCGTCTCGGAGCTGCCTCCGTCTCGGCGCGTTGCTTGGAGCACTTGTCTGTGTGCGTGAATTTGTGCGTCCGTGATGGCAGTGCTGTGCCGCCGGAGCGGCAGGCACGGGCACGTCGACTTTCGAGCTTCGCAACCGTGCGAGTCGCGGTGTGTAGGTTTGCGCGTGCGCGTCGGTACTGGTGCGCCGGTGTAAACCTTGGCAGTGCTTGCACCGCCGTCACCGCTTGTAGAGTCGCCAGATGCGGAGGTGTCGCACACGCAGGGCGAGCGTGCGGCGACGACGGCGGCTAGGAGCGATGAAAGGGGCCAAGCGCAATTTTCTTTTCTCGTCGCCTCGTGCTTCCTGTTCTTCTTCTCCTCTCTCCGCCACGGCGCCTTCGAAACTTCGGCAGCCCTCCCCGATGCCCATGTTCCTCGTCCTCCTTGTCTGCTTCTGCTCCTCTTCTTGCGTCGCACACGCGCCTACACTGTGGGCCCGCGATCGCATCGTGCTGCTTTCCCCGCTCTTCCGATTTCGTTGGCCGTCACGGAGGGGGGAGTCCGGATCCACACTACGTCGCTCGTGCCTGGCCGGTGTGTGGGGTTCTGCGGCTGTGTGTCTCTCTCTCTCCACTCCTGGCACCCCTGGGTTGCAGCGCGTGAGCTTCCGTGGTGGAAGGCGGTGCTTTGATACCAGCGCTGCCCGTTGCTGGAGCTGCGTTTGAGCGCGCCAGTGCACCACTTTTTTGGTTTTCACGTCGCGCGCCGCTTTTACGGCGCTTCTGGTGCGCGCGTGCGCCAAACTTGCACGCTGGCGCACGTAGCTGAGCGGCGGTTGCAGGCTCACTTGTGTTGTCGATAAGACGGTGCACACGCACGGCGTTGTGACGCCCCAGGACTCCGCTAGGCGTCCGGGAGACGTGACTGCGGGGCCCATGGCGGGTCTGGGATGCGGCCCTGCCGGCCCGCGACCCACTTGAAGGAGGGCGACGTGTGAAGGTGGCAGCCCGCTCACCGCACTCCTTCTGCTCCCGAGCTGGCGAGAGCAGAGAGCTTCAACTTGTCCTGTCTGTGTGTGTGTATCTCTGCATATGTGTCTTGCCTTCTGTACCTTCTCCGTTTCTCTTCTCCGGTCAGGGTTGGAAACGGCGTTGCCACCTCCCCCATGTGATTTATCCCTCCCACCTTATAATGAAGTGTGTGCGTGTGCGTCGCGCGACTGTGGGCGACACGCCTGCCTGACTGACCTTCTTTTCCTTTTGTTTTTCTTTTCCCTTTGGCTGCGCTATGGAGCCGTGACGTGTGTGCGGCACTCGCCCACACACCCCCCGTTTTGGCTGTTCTTGTTTTTCCTGTTCTGTTTCTGCCGCTCAGGTTGTGCGTGCCTGCGTGCGGACATGTGCGTCGTGCTGCGTCTCTCTTCGCGTGTGTGTGTGTGTCTCACTTCTTGTTTCTCTTCCACTTCTTCGCTCTCCGCTTTCCCGAATTGAACTTGGTCTTTTTCAGTGTGGTCGGCCACCGTGCGCGGTGGCAGGCTTGCACCGCGGTCCTTATCCCTGTGGTGTCAAAGCGTTCAGGGTCTCTCTGCGTGTGTGTGTGTGTGTGTGCGGGTGTGTGTCTGTAGGTGTGTATGTGTGTGTGTGTGTGTCTCAATGGCGCACAATTTGGCAAAGCAAACAACAAGAGCAACAAAAGGGAGAGAGTCGCCAGGGCTCTATGCGCGTTTTTGGTTGTCGTGCGCGTGTCGCCTGCATGGGGCGCACTGGGCATGCACCGCCACACGCGACGGGGACGTCATGGCACTCCCCGCTGTCGCTGAAAGAGGAAGAAGAGCGAACCATGAGGTTCCCGTGTGCGTCTGGCGCCGCTCAACGCCGGTGGGTGGGTGGGGGGAAACTGGCAAGTGGTGCGGGTCGCCGCGAGACACGCGCCGGGAGCACCGGTGCTGCTTCTTTGCCTCTGTCTTCCACATGGTGAGCGGCTGCTACGGGACGCTGCGCCTCCTCCACACGCCGCCCTCTTGCCAACTCTTCCCCGCTCACTGCTTGCATACGGCCTCTCCTCACTTCCCCCCCCTCCCCACAACCCATCCCGCCTCGCCTCCTCAGTCCCTTCATCGCCCAGCATCGCTCCAACTTTTTGTGGAAGTCACCTGTCGGCTGCCGCGCCAAACACACATACGCACACAGACACACGAACAAGCACCTGAACCAGAGCATCAGGACGAGTACACAGCCTGCACTTGCCCCTCAGTGCACAAGCCCCCTCTCCTCTCAACGCAACTCCGCGTTGTGCCTCGACTATTTATTTGGCGCCTCTTGTGAACCCTAGACACGCACCATGAACCGCGCCGGCTTCGACAAGTACATCACCGTGTTCAGCCCGGAGGGGTCGCTGTACCAGGTCGAGTACGCCTTCAAGGCAGTCACGTACCCCGGTCTGCTCAGCATTGCCATCCGCTGCAAAGATGCCGCCCTCGTCGTCACGCAGCACCAGATTCCCGACCGCCTGATGCGGCCCGACTCCGTCACGGCACTCTACGAGGTGGCGCCGGGGGTTGGGTGCTGCGTGACCGGCCGCGCGCCAGACGGCCGCGCGGTGGTGCAGCGGGCGCGCGAGGAGGCGTCCGACTACCACTACCGCTACGGCGTCTCCATCCCGATCGCGCTGCTGGCGAAGCGCATGGGCGACAAGGCGCAGGTGCGCACGCAGCAGGCGGGCCTGCGGCCGATGGGCGTGGTGACGACGCTGATTGGCATGGACCAGGGCGACGAGGACGGCTCCCTCAAGCCGCAGATCTTTACGGTCGACCCGGCCGGCTGGACAGGCGGCCACATCGCCTGCGCGGCGGGGAAGAAGCAGGTGGAGGCGATGGCGTTCCTTGAGAAGCGCCAGAAGGGCACCGAGTTTGATGCGCTGAGCGAGAAGGAGGTGGCCATGATTGCGCTGGCGGCGCTGCAGAGCGCCATTGGGACGGCCGTGAAGGCCAGCGAGGTGGAGGTCGGCCGGTGCACCGCGGCAAACCCCGCCTTCCAGCGCGTGCCCAACAGCGAGGTCGAGGAGTGGCTGACTGCTGTTGCTGAGGCGGACTGAGGGGGCCGCGCGTTGCCCTTGGCGCCCACGCCGTTTCAGGCAGTGAGCTGCCCCTGTGGGCTTCCACCATTCCCTCACCCCTTCACGCTCGTCCAACCCCCCCCCTCCCCTCCCCGGCCCCTGTCCCGTCCGCCTGAACCCCGCACCGCTTTGGCCTAACGGGGTGCGGGGAGGCGGTTAGCGCCTCGTGTGCCCCTGACGTGCTTATACGCAACGTCACGTCGAGCAGCCGACTGAGAGGGAGGCGAAGAGAGGGAAGGGAGGGGGGGGGGGAGTGTGAAGGTGAGCGCTGACACGGAGAAGGAGGTGTGGGGGAGAGGGGGGGGGCCGCTCTCTCCACTCCCGAGGCATCACGCAGTAGAGATTTCTGCTGTCTGATCGAGGAGTGCACCATCGCCTGTGCTTGTCTGGCGGCAGCAATCAATGCGCCGCTGCCTGCGCATGAGTTGCGGAACTCCTTTTCATGTGTTGCTGCATTTCTGTGTTTATGTTTTCAGGTTTGCGTGGGTGAGTGAGTGAGTGCGTGTGATGTTTGATGACGGCGATGCCGCTGACGTGGGAGCGCCACTGCCTTGTCGCGTTGCTGGATGTCTGAAAGAAGTTGAGAACGCGGGAGTTCAAGTCGGCCGTCACCACCCACGCGTAGGGCGGGTGGAACGGCGGCGACCGCGGGAAACGGAGCTCGGCGAAACCACCCTCCATAGAGACCGCTCGCTCTGACGCTCGCGCCAGGCTGCCCGGCCGCGGTCTCCCGTTCATGTCCCGGCACCCTACCTGACCAGGGCAACAGCAAGCGACCACGGAGAAGTGGAAAAAACACGAGGCATCGGCTGAACGCCGTCGTGACACCCTCACCGTTTTGTTCACGCCATTCCCCGCTCGTCAAGCTTGAGTCTGCCGCAGCACATCGCTTTCCCGCACTCCTTCTGACGTGTTTTCAGCGTGACTGGGCAGGGCGAGGAGAGCTTCAATGACGTGTCCGTGATGCGTGCTTGATGTGCCGCCTCCGAAACTCGTATCAAGGCAAAGGAAAGAGAGAGAGACACACACACACAAGAAACACAAACGCGATGCGGTGGCGCACCCAAACTGCCATCCTTTGCGTCTTCTCTGCGCGATCTTCCGAAAGGGAGGGCACGCAAGACACGAGCGGATGAGCAGGCCTTCTGCCTTCTTCTCTGCGTCGGCGCCGTGGGAGGCGGCAACGCAGTGGAGCGCAGGTCGCTGACAGGGAAAGCGGCGTGGGTGAGGGAGAGGGGAACCTCCTTTACCCGCCCTGCTCCTCACAGCACGGCGCGTGTGGCTCGTTCGGTAGACACAAGCGTCGCTGCCCGCACCCCCTGTCCCCCGTCCGCTTGCACGCCGGCCGCGACAGCTCGCTTGTGCTAGCGCTCCTTCTCGACTCCGCTGTTCCCTTCTTCTTTCCTCTGTGGTTTGCTCTTTGCTCCTCTGTTTTTTGTGTGTTGGACACGTGTATGATGACATGTGGTGGCCGGGGCCTGCCCGCTTCGCGTGTGCGCTCTCTCTGCACCCTTTAGTACTGTTCTTTGTCCCCAACCCGTTGAAGCTTTTCGTGCGGCCGTGTGCACCTGGTCCCCCCCCCTTCCCCCTTCCCCTCACAGCACCACCTCCTCACTCCTCTTCTCTCTCCTATTCCCTCCTTACATCCCGCGTCACCATGCTGAAGGCCTGGCTTCGCGGGTCCTCGGGCGAGGAGGAGAAGCCCGCCGAGGAGAAGCGCGTCGTCTCGCGCATGGTCGTCGACGCCGAGAAGCCGCTCGACACCCACGAGAGCTCCGAGAGCGCGCGGCACGAGGCGTACCAGAAGAAGCTGTCGGAGTCGCTGAAGGAGGGGCCGCCGTCGCCGGGCAAGACGCTCACGTATGACGGTATGTTCCGCAAGGTGCAGGGCATCCTCCTCGAGGGCAACGCCAGCGGCGACGACACGCTGGAGGGCATCACGATCAACGTGGCCCGAAACGCGCAGAACACGATGGTGTCGACCAAGTGGGCGCTCATCAACCCGCAGCAATCCCACTGGGAGATCAACCTGCAGGCCAACGGCTTCAGCGACGTGGTGGCCGCCTCGTGGAGCACGCTGAACCGGTACATGCTCATGTACCAGCGCTACTCTAGCACCGGGGCCTTGATCCTGACGCAGTTCATGGCGCAGAAGCAGGGCGGCATGACGCAGGGCAACGTGTTCGCCATGATGCAGTACCCCTGGTGGTTTGGGGGGTGCACGCAGGTGCAGTACGTGAAGGGCCAAGCATTTGGGATTAGCCACGTGCAGCGTCTCATCCGCGGCGTGCACGTCGGCACGAACCTTTCCGTCGAAGTGCCAACGCACAGCTCCTCCCTTTCGCACGCCGTGTCCATCGCCACACCGAAGAAGGACGTCAGCTTCATGGCGGAGGTGACGCCGAGCAATGGGACGTGGAAGCTGGCGGCGACGGCCTTCGACTGGGTGGCCAACACGGATGTGGCCATGGAGCTAGAGTGCAAGGCGGACCGCGGGGACATGAAGAGTGTCCTGAACGTCGGCTGCCGTCGCAGCTTTGTCGGCGGTGCGCGGTTGACGACCTCCCTGCTGGGCTTCAACACGGCCAAGGCGAACCTCGAGCTTCCGTTCGGTGGCGAAGTGCCAGGCATGAACCAGCTTCGCCTCTCCTTGAACTGCGCGTACGACATCCACAGCGGTGCGATGAAGCAGGGACTCGTCATCACAGCTTAGTCTCCCTCAAAAAAAAAAAAAAACAAGTCAAGGGAAGAGAGCGGAGGGAACCTGGACAGAGCTACGCGTGAGGGGTCACCTGCGGGCGCGCAGCGCTAAGGACGACCGAGAAAAGGCCGCGCGCCCGACCCCTGTAAAGGGGAAGGCGCGGAGGTGGGGGGGGATGAGGGCGCCGTCTTGGCGACCTGCTACCACTCCCTCCATGTTATTGTGCCTTCCCGGTGCCCGTGTGCCGCGCTTGTGGTTTAGTCATCCGGCGTTGTCCTTTTCCCTGAGCGCGCCTTGCGCACTTGGACGTGTGTGTGTGTGTGTGTTGGGTCGCCTTGTGCCGATGATGGGTAGTGCGGCTTTCGCGTGTTGAGGCGCGCATTTGTTGATGATTTCTCGCCTTCGCTTCTCGCCAGCGCAGATTGTGGCGTAACGGTAAGTAAAAGCAGAAGATGGCTTGCAGGGCGGGGTGGTGCATGAGACAAGGGGTGGCGAGTAGGGCCACAGGAGGTACGGGTGTGGGGGAGGGGGGTGGGTGGGAGTGATGATAGATGGGGTTGAGGCATTAAAAGGGCGGTGGCGGGGAGAGAGTTTTCTCCTACGAAGGTGCGGCACTTTTCAGCTCTCATCCTATTGTCCTTCAGAACTGCCCGACTGTCTGCCCGCCCTCCCTCGCTCCGCGAAACTAGCTCGTTTCTCCTCTCTTGTCGTGTCACGCACCCCACATGCGTCGGGCCCTTCTCCGTCACAGCAACCACTTTGCCAATCGATCGACACCCTCTTCCGGCTGGGAAAGAGAGCCGCAGTGTCGGTGCAAACCGGTACTGCACAACACCAAACGGGGGACACGCATCTGCCGACTTGGTTGTGCGGTGAGGCGGCGCGCTCATGCGTGCTCTGCCACCCGCCGGCGCACATGCGTGGGCCACCGAAGAGCTCCAGCACACACGGAAACGACTCAACCAAGCACGCTGGTGCCAGGCGGCGTTCATGGGCTGTCGGTATACCGCAACGAGCCACAGGCTGGCTTGCGTCAGGAGCGCGGCAACGCCCACCGCAAGGCGTCACCAACCACGCACTCTCTCCTTGGCAATTGCACTGCATTCTAAAACTTCGTCCTTTCCCCTTTCGAATACCATCCCTTTTTTCTGTTTGTTTCCTCAACCCCTCGCGATGCACCACAGTGCACGGCGTCAAGGCGGTGCACGCGTTCCCCCACCCTCAACTTCTTATTCGCCCCTCCCTACACGCGCTGCCACTGACGCGTGCGTGTGCCCTGCGTGCGAGGTCGTTGCCCTTGTGCTCCCCCCTTCCCCCCTTTCTTTGCGTGGCCGTGGCTGGGCCGTGTCGACATAACTCGCGCGTGAAAGGCGGCGCGTTGACGTCCGCCTTCCTCCTCCCCCCCTCACGTAGCCTTTCTACTGTACCGCAGCCCACGCATTGGCCACCACGGCCTCCCTTTTTCTGTTGTCGCCACAGGTCTGCACACCGGAGAAGATCTGCAGTCGTCGTTTGCTGCCGCAGCAGTCGCGATGTCCCGCGTCGCGTCGTCGCCGCTGGCGCAGGATGAGGACAAGCACTACAAGATGTGCAAGAAGATTGCGCAGCTCACAAAGGTCATTTACACCCTCAATAACCGCACCGAGGACAACGAGCAGCGCACTGCGTGGCTGCACGATACCCATAGGCAGGAGCTGGCCCGGCTCTCTGGAGACTACGAGGCACAGCTTGCACAGCTGCAGAAGCAAGTGCGCGCCCTTCAGGCTGAAAAGGTCAACATCGCCGCCGCCCTCGAGCAGGCCCAGCGAGAGGAGCTGCAGACCGCCCAAGATGACTTCAGAAAGCGGCTTGCGGCGTTGAGCCAGCAGGTGACGGAGCAGGAGGCGCGCTTCGATACCGCGCTGCGCGAGGACAAGCAGCGCATGGCCGCCGAGCTGGCGGCCGAGACGAAGCGCGTGCGCGAGGCCAAGGACGGGGAGCTGGCGAACCTTGTGCGCGACTACAACGACAAATACAAGGCCATGCTGGCTGAGCAGCTGGACGCCCGCGACGCGCTAGAGGAGCAGCTGACGGCGGAGTGGTCCAGCAAGGTGGCCGCGCTGCAGGCCGAGCTAGCCGCCGCGCAGGGCGACATGACAACGCAGCTTCAGTCCAAGACGAAGCTGCTGCAGGAGGCGCTGCAGCGGTGCGCGACGCTGGCAAACGAGAAGGACCTCGCGACGAGCTCGCGCGACGCCGCTAAGACGGAGGTGGAGGGACTCCAGGAGCGCCTCCAGCGCAGCGAGCAGGCGCTCGAGGCGGAGCGGCAACAGCGGGCCGCGGCGAGTGCATCGGGCAGCGAGCTGGCGGCACAGCTCTCGGCAGTGCAGCGCGAACGCGACACGCTGCAGCAGCAACGCGATGAGGCGCAGCAGGCGCTCACGGCGGAGAAGGCGGCGCAAGCGCGCCACGCCGCCGCCGTCGTGGCCCTCGAAAACGAGGCAGCGCTGCTCACCACCGCACGCAAGGCAGCAGAGCTGGAGCTGGAGGACTGCCGCGCTGCCCTCGCCACCTGCACCGCCGAGCGTGACGCCGCGGTGGCACAGCTGCGCGATGTGCGCAGCGCCAGTGCCGCCGACGCGACCTCGCTCGGCGAGGCGGCCGCGCGGGTCGAGGCGGGGCTGCAGCGCATAGCAGCGCTGGAGAAGTCTCTCGCCGAAGCGGAGCGCCGGCGGGGCGACGAGGCGGCGCAGGCGCAGCAGCGCTACGCGGCGGCAGTGCAGCAGGCAGCAGAGGCGGCCCGTGCAACCCAAACACAGCACGAGGAGGAGATCCGCCAGGCCCGCGCAGCGCTGCAGTCGTCCTCGTCCTCGGAGCAGCAGCGGCTCGCCGAGGCACACGCCGCGGCGCTTGACGAGCTTCGCAAGCAGCACGCAACGGAGGTGCTGCAGCTGCAGCGCGACAAGAGCGCGGCCGATACGGCGCTGAACAGGGCGACGAGCCAGCTAGCAGACGCGAGCGAGCAGATTGCCAACCTCCAAAAGGCTGCGGCGCAGCAGCAGGCCGCACTGCGCGCCCAGGCGGAGGAGAGCGCGGCGACGCTCGCGCAGCTGGAGGAGGAGCTGGCGCAGCTCCGCTCTGACATGGACAAGACGCGCAGCAGCGGGGTGCAGGAGGCGGGTGTACATTTGGCAGCGCTGCGGCAGGCGCAGGCCGACCACGCCGCCGCCCTTGCCGCGGCCGCTGACGCACAGGCGGAGGCACTGCGCCAGGCGCAGGTGAAGGCCGCCGCGCAGCTCGACACGATGCGGCGCGAGAACGCTGCCCTGCTGCAGGGGCTGCAGGAGCAGCACGCCACGGCGCTGCAGCGGGTGAGGGAGAGCGCCGCCGCGCAGGCCTTCACCACCAGCCGCGAGGTCGAGGCTCAACTTGCTGCCCAGCAGCGCGACTTCAAGGACCAGTTCGACGCGCTCCACGCCGCCGCGTCCGGCGCTGAGGCGCGCCAGCAAGCACGCATCCGCGAGCTGCAGGCCCAGCTCCGCCAGGCCCAGGACGAGACGACCGCGTTGCAGTCCTCCAGTAGCGAAGCGCTGCAGCAGCGCCAGGCGGAGCTGGCGCGCATCGAGGCGGCGATGGCGAAGGCGAAGGCCGACGCGGCCGAGGCCATCGAGTCGGCGCGGCGCACCGCTGACGCGCAGCGGCGCGAGGACGTGGACGCGATGGAGGCGATGCGGCAGCGGCAGGTTGGGCTGGAGCGGCAGCGCTACGAGGCCGCCGTGGAGGCGCACAAGGATGAGCGGGCCCACCTCGAGGCGCAGGCGGCGCAGCGCATGGCCGCTATGGAGAACCGTCTACAGGGGACGGCGGCGGTGCTGGAGGCGAAGCGGCTGAAAGACCTGCAGGAGCAGGAGGCCCGACTCAACATGCTGCACCAGATGCAGACGCGCGAGCTGACCGCCGCGCACGAGGTGGAGCGCACGCAGCTGCAGAAGTCCATCGCCGCGCTCGAGGCGAAGCTGCAGGAGCTCTTCTCCACCGTGGCTGGCAAGGCGGAGACGGTGGAGAGCCTGCACGTTCAGCGGGAGCAGCTGCTGCTCGACCTCGCCGCCGAGAAGCGCAGTGCCGCTGCGGCCCTCACCGCGGAGCAGAACCGCCGCGCGGCAGACCTGGAGCAGCTGCGCATCGCCCACCAGCTGGAGCTCAATGCGCTGGGTGCCACGCACAAGTCTTACGTCGAAGACTACCAGCGGCAGCAGGCGGAGGAGCGGCAGGCGCATCAGGCCCTCGTGGAGCAGCTCCGCGCCACGGTGCAGGAGCTGCAGTACAAGTACGACTACCGCGAGTCCCGCAGCGAGGACGTCGAGCTCATCAACAGGCTGCTGCAGGAGGCCAAGGAGAAGGAGCTGGCCCTCACCAAGGCGTACGAGAACATGCGCCTGTACAAGCTGGAACTCATCAACCGCGAGGAGAACTACAACAAGGTCTTCGGCCGCAGCCCCGCCGTCGCCGACTACTCGGTTGCTCCTCAAGCCGCCTCGAGGGGCGCCATAACGCTGCCGGGCATCGCGAACACACGCAAGCACTCCACGCGCTAGCGAGACACGGTCCCGTGTGTCGCCGCGCTCCTTAACAACCCAGCCGCTGCTGCTCCAGTGGAGGTCTGCTGAAGTCGCGACTGCGCGAGTGAGTTTGTGTATGTGTATGTGTGTGTGTGTGTGTGTCTGTGCGCGGTGTCCTCATTCCTCCTTGCACCTCGGCGATCCCGTTCTTAGCGACTCCTGCTTGGCACCTACGTGTTTGCCCTCTCTCTCGCCGCCTCATTCTTCTGCTGTTAGAGAGACGAGGCCGGAGGGCGTGAGAGGGCGTGGCTCTTTTTCTTGTTTTGTGTTTCCACTCGTGTGACGCATGTATAGTAGACAGGGCACACACACCAACCCCCACCCACACATCCTGTTAGAACTTCCCGACTGCTTTCTCCTCCCCGTTTTTCTTGTTTTGTCGCCGTCGTTGTGACGGCATCTGTGCCTTGCGTCGCGCCCCTCCCCCCACTCCGTTGCCCGGTGCCCCACTACCGCCCTCCTAGCGCGCTGCCTCTCGCCAGCTGAAGCACCCCCCTCCCCCGATCTCGACGGCTGGGGACGGAGACGTCGAGAGAACACGGCACACGAGAACGTGAAAAGGTGAGCAAGGAGGCGGAGTTGGCATTGCGGTGTCCTTGCACCCCGCCCCCCTCCCGCACCTCGTGGCGCGCATCGCCGCACAGGAGGCACCCCCTGCCCACCTAAACCCCCCAAACTCTCACAAAGGTTCGCGCAGACAAGAGGACCGGAGAGTCCTGTGAGGTGGCCGCCTGCCGCCATGCTGCGTCTGCTGAGCCGACTCAGGATGGCCCGAGCTGTGCGGAGCCTCCCTGCCCCGTGCATTTGCCCCCCTCCCTCCAGGCTTGCCCAAGGAGGTGGCTCGAGGAGCAGTCATTCACGTGCGCTGCCCCTTTGCCACGTGCCGCCCTCTTCACGCGATGCGTCACACCCTGACCTTCTGCCTCGCTGCTGTGCCCCTGCAACGCCGTCCACCCCTTCGCCTGCCCTCTTTTTTTTGTTTGCCCGCACCTCATTTCCCTTGACGCAGTATCGTCCTCACACAGCCATCTCCCCCCCCCTTTCTGCTTTACCCACCCCGCTGGCGTGCGCAACTACACAAACAACTGCGTTCAGTTTCCTCTTATCGAGTCTTCCAGCATCACCGCTGTCCTCCTTCCTGCCCCCGGCATTCTCTGTGCTTTTTTTTTTCTCCTTCAGGCATTGCCCACCGCGACTGGCACTTATCCTCTACGCGTGCGCACTCTGCACCACCACCCCTTTCTTCTCTCTCGCTCTCTGCGTGTGCCGATCCATTCGAGTCCTTTCTCGCCCTTCTTTTCCGTCGCTGTTCAATAATGGTCAACGCCTTCGCCGACGAGCTCAAGGCACGCGGTAACGAGGCCTTCGCCGCGAAGCGCTTCGAGGATGCCATCGTGCTGTATGACAAGGCCATCGAGACGGACTCGACCAACTACGTCTACTACAACAACCGCGCCGCTGCCTACCACGAGCTGAAGAACTACGCCAAGGCCATCGAGGACGCGAACAAGTCCATCGCGGTTGAGAACAATGCAAAGGCACACGCTCGCCTCGGTGCCGCGCTGTGGGCGCAGATGAAGTACCGCGAGGCGAAGAGCGAGTTCGAGGTCGCCTCCACGCTGGACCCGTCCAACAAGTCGACAAAGGAGAGCATCCAGGCGCTGGAGCAGCTCATCAACCCCATGGCCTCCGCTTCCGGCTTCGCGCACCGCCGCGGTGTGCCGCACCCGTACGAGTACGCCCGCGCGGCCGCGGCGGCCAACGCGGCGGTGCAGACGTACGGCGGCGAGTTCACGGCGACGGAGACGGGGCCGTTCGGGATCGGGCTGGACGTGCTCAGCATCTTCATGGCAGCGCTGCACCTCGTGTCGTCGATGTTCGCGCCGTCGATTGCCGGCAACGTGTGGTTCTACTTTCTTCTGGTCACCATGGTTCAGCAGGCCATGGTGATGCGGGTGCGCAACCTGATGCAGTTCAAGATTGACATCATCAACTCGTGGATGTCGCACTTCTCCTCCATCATTTTCATGCTCTGCTTCTTTGCGCAGCTCACCGGCGTGCGGTCGATCACGTTCATGCCGATCTTCATCGCCGGCTACAGCGCGCTTGACCTGGTGTACAAGCGCCAACAGGTCGCGACCTTCATTGGCCCGCTGTACCCGTTCATCGCCGAGTACGTGCAGATGGCAGACGACGCCAAGGACACGATCCGCATCTTCATCGCCAGCGTCGAGTCGGTGCTGCTGTTCACCGTCATGTTCACCGGTGGCACCTTCTTCACTCTGGCCTACATCCAGTACGTCAAGTGCCGCTACAACCACGACGGGTACGTGAAGCTCGCCTTCAAGGGGCTGCGCATGAACATGACCCGCTTCACAGCCAACCCATACATGCCGGCGGCTGTCGACAAGTACGCGCAGATGTTCTTTGACCTGCTCTCCAAGGTGGCGGAGCAGCCCATCTGAACGGGCGCCAATGCCGCGCGCGCTTGTTGTGCGGGGGCGGTGCTCTGATCCGTGGAAGTGGGCGGGTGACGCAGCAAAGGTTGAGCGGCCGTGGTGCGCGGTCTCTTCTAGGTGTGCCTCGATGTCCCCCCCCCCCCCGCTCCCTCGCCACGTTCGAGGGAGCGTTCGCTGTTGTAAGACAGGGAAAGGAGCAGCGACGAGCCACGTGCCAGACGCTGAGCCCTCGACTGCGGACCGGCCGGTGCGTTGTCCCTCCAGCCCGTCGTTGGCTGTCGTGAGGCGCCACGGTGAAGGGAAATGGAGTCTACCTGCGGAGAGCTTGCGGATGTCTTTTGGAGCGCCGCTCGCTCGTAATCAACACACGCTGCCGTTGTGTGTTGTGTGTTGTGTGATGCGTTTTTTTTGTCACCGTTTGTTCATTCCTTGCATTTGCTGTGAATGGGCGGCGTGGATTTCTTTGTTTGTTTTTGTTTCTTCACCTCCCCTCCCTCCCCCCGCACAGGGACGCTGGCCAGGCTTCCACATACGTACAGAAGGGGGGATAGGCAGAGAGGAGTAACGACACCTTCGCGTATCCCTGTTGTAGCACCCCCATTGTTTTCCTTGTTTCGACCTGCTGCGTTTGTACCTTCGCGTGCCGTTGGGCTTGCGCGCCACGCTCTTTCGGCGACGACGCCCTCGCACGAAAGGAGGGCCTTGAAGGGGCAATGGTTGGCCCCGCTCGTGCACGTGTTGTTGAGCGGCGTGTGCACCCGTGCTGGATAACGGAGGACCGGCACGCGTGTGCGCGTTTGTGTCTGCGTGCGTCCCGTTGATCGCTTGCGTCGCTTTGACTGAGCTTTGGAGCTGCTGATGTGTGCTTGTGTGTGTGTGTGTGTGTGTGTGTGAAGACGTTGCCTTTTTTTTTTTTAGCATCCTCGTCATTTCTGTGAGTTGTGCAGAGAGTGAGGCGGGCGGGCGGCTGACGAGCGCCTCGTGTCCTGTCCCGCCCTGCGTCGCCGGTCCCGCTGCTGCGTCACATTGTTCTTCACCTCTTCCTCTCCGCGCCTTCCTGATTGCTCCGTTGCAAACTTCTTCACCGTGTCGCTTGCGGGAGGAGGGGGGGGTCGGGGGTGGTACGAGACTGCGGGACACGTCTGCTCGACTTTCACACCTCCTCCCTCTTTCCTCCCCCTCGACCAGCTTTGTGCGCGGCCTGCCTCTCTCCCTTTCACTCCCCCCCTGCCGCTCCACCCCCCCCCCCTGCGTCGTGCATTTCACATCCAGCCCGCCCCCCCCCCTCCCGCTTGTTCCTCTCCCTCNCGGCCTGCTTCTCTCCCTTTCACTCCCCCCCTGCCGCTCCACCCCCCCCTGCGTCGTGCATTTCACATCCAGCCCACCCCCCCTCCCGCTTGTTCCTCTCCCTCCCCCTTTGTCGCCGTTCCTGGTTGCTGTTTATGTCGTCTTCCTTTTCAATTCTGTTTGTGAGGCTTTCCACCTCTTGTGCTACCATCTTGCCACGTGTCTTCCCTCTAGCTAAGCGGGCGCGCTTTAATTCGCGCCAACAAGAAACAACAACGACAAGGACTGTGGTGTTTGTGGTGCATTCGGAGGCCTACCCCATGCAACGGCGCACCTGTGCGTGTGTGTGTGCGTGTGGCCCCGTAGATTCCTCCCCCCCTCTGCCTGCAGCTCGCGTGCTGAAATGCCTGCTTCGCTTGGGCATCAGCCTTTTTCCCGCCTGTGATGCGGCGGCTTTCAGATACTGGCGACTGCTGAGCGCTAGCTTGTTTGAAAGCGTGCGCGGTAGCAGCAAACCTGCCCGTCACCGCCGTCGTCTTTGGCACTCCCGCAATGCGGCAGGATCCCACGGATCGCACTCATGTCCTTCTCTCCCATTCCTTGCATTCCGCCCACGGCGGTTGTACTCCTGTGTCTGTGTGCCGCAGAAACCTTCAAAGCGAATCCGGTTGTCTTTTTTTTTTTTGCTTCTTCACAGGCCCCCGACCAGCTCTTGCGCCACGGCCCTCTGGCGCTCCCGCTATCTGCGTGCTGCTGTCACGAATACAAAACGTGCGGCCTCCGCTCACTCGTTTTCTCTAGCGCCGCCAACGCGGCAGTTCTCCACCAGTTGATTTCCCCGGCCCCCGCCCTCTCACCCCTCACCGCGCTCTCTCCTCCGCCGACGAATGCAGCAGCGCCATCACACGCAGGCCGCCGCTGGGCAAGTCGACGACACCGGCGCTGCCTTCGCGACGGGGCCGGCGGTGCAAACTGCGACGGTCAGCGATGAGGGGGCCGGGGCCCCTCTGACGGAGGTGGAGCGGCTCGCTGAGCACGGCATCGGTGCAGCCGACATCACGAAGCTGAAGCAGGCCGGCATCTTCACCGTGCCTGGCGTGCAGATGCAGTGCAAGAAGGACCTCTTGCTCATCAAGGGTCTGTCCGAAGCCAAGGTGGACAAGATCATCGAGGCGGCGCGGCGGGTGTGCGAGGTAGGCTTCATGACCGGCTCCAGCTACTTGCAGCAGCGCCGCACGATTCTGCACATCTCCACCGGCAGCACCGCGCTGGACCAGCTGCTCGGCGGTGGCGGCATAGAGAGCCGCTCCATCACGGAGGCCTTTGGCGAGTTCCGCACCGGCAAGACACAGATTGGGCACACCCTCTGCGTGACGTGCCAACTGCCGCTCGAGATGGGCGGCGGCAACGGCAAGGCGGTGTACGTGGACACAGAGGGCACCTTCAGGCCGGAGCGCATTCGCCCCATCGCCGAGCGCTTCGGCCTCGACCCCGGCGCCGTCCTCGACAACATCCTCGTCGCTCGCGCCTACACGCACGAGCACCAGGCGCACCTCCTCTCCATGGTGGCGGCCAAGATGGCCGAGGATCAGTTCAGCCTCCTCGTCGTCGACAGCATCACGGCACTCTTCCGAGTCGACTTCTCTGGTCGCGGCGAGCTCGCCGAGCGGCAGCAGAAGCTCGCGAAGATGCTCAGCCAGCTCATGAAGATCGCCGAGGAGTTCAACGTGGCGGTGTACATCACAAACCAGGTGGTCGCAGATCCGGGCGGTGCCTCCATGTTCGTCGCCGACCCGAAGAAGCCGGTCGGCGGCCACATCCTCGCCCACGCCTCCACGACGCGGCTGTCGCTGCGCAAGGGTCGTGGCGACCAGCGCGTGTGCAAGATATTCGACAGTCCATCGCTGCCTGAGGTGGAGTGCGTCTACAGCATCTCCGAGCAAGGCATCATCGATGCGGCGGAGTAGTACGTCGCCCGCTCTGAGTCGTCGTGACTCCAGAAAGGACACGAGAGAGAGCGCAGGCCTCTTGAGCCGCCTCGTGTGTTCCTTTGTCCCTTTCCCACTGTGCAAGTTTGAACTCTTTTTTTTTTTGTTTTCTGTTTCTCCCATTCCTCTGCTCTCGCCCCCGCTTTCAAATCCGGCTGCCCTCCACCCCGCCCGTCTGGAAGGTCTTTATCCGTGCCTCTTTTTTTATTCCCCTGCGTCCACTGCTACTCCTGCAAGGAAGTGTTCTAAAAAAAAAAAGGCAGCCGTGACTGCTTCGTGTGTCTCTCAGCTGGTGTAGCTGCCCGACACCGCTCGTCACGGTTCTGCGGACCACAACGCTGGCCCTGCGCTGAGCATTCCGTGCCGCTTGAGTGCAGAGTGCAAGGCGGCAACGGGGTTTGCGTCGATCGCGTCGACGGTGGTGAACACTAGGAATGGGCAGGCGTCTCGTGCGGCGCACGTAGGTAGTGGAGTTGCGCATAGCTTCTTTGCTCAGCGCGCAGGACGCCCTCTCAGCTTTGTCCCCGTTTGTTCACACGTGCCGGTATCCCTACTCCCTCCCCTCTCCTTACCCCCGCTCCCTTCCTCCTGACGCTGCACCCCGATGCCTCCTTCTTTCGACAACCAACGCCAAGTACGCGACACAACCAATCGGCGCCATTCAACTCCATCGCAGGTGGGCGCAAATTCCCCCTTTTTTCTGCCTCGACGACGACGAAGCTAGCCGTGCCACATCTTGCCGCGATGATGCAGTCCTCGGAGAAGCACCAGAGCGTGAAGGCGGTGCACGTCAACCGCGATCGCATCAAGGAGCGCATCCAAGAAAAGCACCGGCAGCAGCGCCGACAGGTGCGCGAGGGTCGACTGAGTGGCTTGCGCGAGGCGGACGGCAGCGCGGAGCGAGGGGAGACAGCGTGGGGTGCCAGCGGCGCCCACTCCGACAGCAACCAACACTACGGTGCCGTGGGCTCAAGTGGCGCACACGTGCAGGACGCGGTGCCGTGCTACAACCCTGACGGTTCGCTGCTATTGCCCGCTGTGCAGGACTGGTCGGAGATCGGCAACGAGTTTGGTGTCAACATCCACGACGTGGACGTCATGGAGTACTTGCTAGCGCTCGAGGACGAAATACGGCAAGAGCAGCTTTTTCAGTTCTACGACCAAGCCAACGGCAACGAGTGGGAGGAGTACTACCGCTCGCTGATGTCCTGAGCAACTTGTCGCTCGGTGGCGGCACGGACTGCCGACCGCTCGTGCTAATCCTGTTCGTTCCCCAACACTCCTGCTACGTCTTTCGTGTGTTTACAGATTGTTCTCATTGTTTTCTTGGCCTGCGTACTACGCGTGCGCACGCAAGTAACACACAAGCATGTGCGTTGCGTGTCATGCGTGCGCTGCATCCGCTGCCCCCCTCCCCCCTCCCCTCCACCCCTCCATGGGTCCCACCCACAAAAGACGCGCTTTCGTCCACTTCACTGCGAGGATCCCTCCAGCAGCTCTGGCGCGTCTGCGCCGCGCGCCTCGTTGCCGGCATGCGCGTACCTCCCGTCCCTTCTCTTACGCTCTCTTCCACGTTCTCCCTTCGCCCCTGTACGTGTACGTCGTCATGCTGCCGCTTCCACTCACTTCCCCTCCCTCCCCCTGCGCTGTTCGCTGGCTTTCTTTGTGGCTTTATTTCCCGTGCCCAACTCGGCTCAGTATGCTCTGAGGCGCGCACGCGCACACCACCGAAGACCCGAAGGGGCGACGGCTAGGCGGGGCTCGGTGCCTGCAGAGCATCCTTCACCCACGGCGATTTGTGACTCTGCCACTTAACACTACAATACAGGCCATGCTGATACACAAAAAAAAAAATCAAACAACCACACAACCCACACACGCCTCACACGTGCGACGGGTACGTGACGCCACAGAGGAAACGTGCATGCACCGAGCACAGAGGAGTAGAGCTCCAGAGCACCACGGAGACAAGACTGCAACCGGCGCTTTGTCCACATCACACTCACGGCGCCTCTCCTCATACAGTCGATAGAGTACGCACCCGCACCCGCACATACACCGGTAGCGACGCACGTTCGAGCGCGCTTTCTCGAACCACTTTCACCAGAACACACACTTGACCGGTGCACCTCTCTACGCATAACCCCCCCCCCCCACCCGCCACCCCTGTACACGTCTTTCTTGTTGATGCGAATACAACTAGCTCGCTTTCGCCTCTTTCCAACCCCATCACTCCCACGTAGTGGGTCTTCTTTCTCACTTGCGCGTGTAGCCATTCCGCGGTTGCGGTGCGCTGCTCCGCGGCAACGCATCGGGTGTGGGTCACTACGGACGTTGAATTCCCCACTTCCAGGCAGCGTCCGCGGCGATGGAGGTGACGGAGGCCGTCAAGGAGCGCATCCGCCACTTCTTTGTGCATCACAGTGAGCCGCCTCGCCCTCTTGTCGCGCACGATGGCACCAACAGCGGTGGCGGTGGCGGCGGCGCGGCAGCTGCGGCGGGCGGCCGCTCCATCTACATCCAGGAGGTGGACTGCATGCAGCTTCTCGACGTCTGCCCCGAAGTCGGTAGCGCGCTGCTTAGCCAGACGACGACGGTGATGGACGCGCTGCGGGTGGCGTGCGCCGCGCTGTGCGCCGAGGCGGGGCAGACCGGTATTCTCAGCAGCAGCATCTCGCTCCGCCTGACGCACGTCCCTGTTGCCATGACGGGGCTGCCGTCCGTCCCGCCATCGGGCGGCCAGCTCGTGCAGCTGTGCGGGTCTATAATTCGAATGTCGACGAAGCGCGTGGTGCCGTACGCGTCGCGGCTCATGTGCCCGCGCTGCCGCGCGAGCCTCGAGGTTTTCACAAACCCCTTTGACCGCGCCATGGAGGCGAAGGCGAACTGCTCGCAGGCGGCCTGCAAGCACGAGCCGATGCAGGTGACTGGGCAGGTGTGGATGGACTACGCGGAGTGCCGGCTGCAGCAGCGGTCGAACCAGTCAGGCCGCCTGCCCCGCAGCGTCCTCGTCACGCTCGACGACGAGTTGAGCATGAAGTGCTCGGTTGGCCAGTTCGTGGAGGTGGTCGGGCTGGCCTTCCCCAAGTGGCGCCACGTCTCCCCCTCGAGTCGCCCCGCCATCGAGCCGGCCATCTGGGCCGTGAACGTGCTCCCCATGGAGGCGTACCGCGGCGCCGCGACGACGACGAGCGGGGCCCCGGGCCTGCGCCGGCGCGCGGGCAAGACGGACCGGCCCAAGTTCAACCCCGAGCACTTCTTCACCTCCTTCTGCAAGAACAAGCGCCGCCGCGGTGTGACGCTGACGCGGTCTGTCTGCCCGCACCTCTCCGGCCTCTTTGGGCCCCGGCTCGCCGTGCTGCTCTCCTCGCTTGGCGGGGCGTCGACGACGGGCAAGACGGCCATGCACGTGCGCAGCACCATCCACTGCCTCTACGTGGGCGACCCCTCCACCGGCAAGACGCAGCTGCTCCGCTTCGCCGCTGCCATCGCGCCGCGCAGCACGTCGACGACCGGCATGGGCAGCACGTCGGCCGGTCTCACGGTGGCGGCGGCGAAGGAGCACGGTGAGTGGGTGCTGGAGCCCGGCGCCCTCGTGCTAAGCGACGGCGGCGCCTGCATCATCGACGAGCTGCGCACCGTGTCCCCGGCGGACCGCGCGTCCCTGCACGAGGCGATGGAGCAGCAGACCATCTCTGTTGCCAAGGGCGGCCTCGTCACGAAGCTGCGTACCGCCTGCGCCGTGCTCTCCGCCTGCAACCCACCCGCGCGGCGCGGCGGCCGCACTGAGATTGGGGTCGGCGGCCCACTGCTCAGCCGCTTCGACTTCATCTTCCTTCTCTGGGACACCCCGCAGCCGGATGTGGACGCCCGCATCGCGTCGCACATGCTGCGCGCCAACACCGGCGCCCAGACGGTGCTCGAGGAGGACGAGCTGACAGTCGACGAGGTGGCACGGTACCTGTGGTGGGTGCGCACGCAGTACGCCGCCACCGACGGCCCGCTGCTCTCTGACCCTGCCGCCGACCTGCTGGGCCGCTACTACGAGATCCAGCGTCAACGCGGGGCGACGCCGTCGCTGGACGACGCGGTCCCGGTGACGGTGCGCTTCCTCGAGTCCCTCGTGCGCCTGACCCAAGCACACGCAAAGCTGCACCTCCAGACGGTGTGCACGCTCGACGACGCTGCCATGGCGGTCTTCTTGATGGAGCGGACAGCGTACAGCCTCAAGTGCCCGCTGGACGCGGTGGGGCCTGGCCTTTTCAGCAGCTCGCGCGACCTGGACGAGCTCTTTCTCTCCGACACCCCCGATGCGCTGGCCGTGCAAGACGCGGTGCTGTCCGCCATCGTGGATGTCATGCGCCACTACCGCCTGCCCCCACCGGACTCCGTCGACGGCGCGGCAGCCACTGGTGTGGCGTGTGCGGTGGATGGATACGAGGATGACGGCGAGGTGGCGCTGGCCGATCTTCCCTTCATGCAGGCCATGCGCGTTGGCGGCCTCTCGCAGGGTGCACGTCACGGGGTGGGGTCTGACGAGGCGGACGTCGACGGCACACTGCTGGCACAGCGCAGCGCCCCCTCTGCGCTGCTGCAGGCCAAGACGCTCGCCGCCATCTCGAGTGCGGCCCGGCTTGCAGAGGAGGTGGGCCGCACGTCTGGCACGGCGTACAGCGTGGCCCGGTACGCCGGCTCGCGCGACGAGTCCTCTTCCTCGGTTTCCGCGGCCGTGCTGCTCCGCTCGCAGCGGGTGCGGCCCTCGGCGTCGCTGTCCGCCTCGGCAGGTGGGGCGGCGCAACCCGCCCCTCTACCGCCTCTTGTGCCCACACAGCTCAGCCCGAGCTGCGTCCCAGACGAGCGTGAAGGCGGCGAGAGGGGCGTGCTGGAGGAATCGGCGATGCCAGCCGACGATGCGCAGTGCGTGAGCCTGGCTGGCGACAAGCAGCGCACCGACGAGGTGGAGGAGGAGCTGCTGCTGCCTGACAGCGAGCGCCACTCCGCCGCGAGCAGCGCGTCCCCCTCGCAGGCACCCCTCGCATCCATGACGTCGCGCTCGCACTCGATCATCGAGTCGGGCCTTCTGCCCACCTCCGCGCCACCCAACGGTACGCGGAAGCGCACGGCAGAGGACATTATGCGGAGCTTGCGCTTCCGTCCGTGAGTGACGAGGCTCGGGGGGGGGGGGGGGGGGGGGGGGNNGGCTCGCCCCCCCCCCCCCCCCCCACCACTCTCTCGCTGGACAGCGGGGAGGCCGATGCGTTGCGCCTGCCGCTTGCCGCAGAGTGCCACCCTCTGCCATGGAACGTGCGAGGCGTTGGGAAATCGCCGGTAGTTGATGCACCGCGTCCTGCCTGTCCTTTGTCTTGCACGCGTGCAGACTCCTGGCGAAGAAAGGAAAGACGCGGGCTACCGATCTTGGTGCTCTCGCCATCTGCCGCAAGGCAGGAGCGGAGGAAGACGAACAACGAAGATACACATGCACACACACGCGGGTCACAGCTCGACCAGCCGCTCTGCGGCGTTGGCGAGCATCAGGGGAAGCCGCCGCTGCGCACCTTTTCATCATCTTGGCAGACGTTGAAACCGCCACTCGCAATGGGCGGGTGCCCCGTGGCTCTCCTGCTGCTCCCACTCCGCCATGCCTAGCCGAGGTGCCCGTGCCGCTGCTCCGTCTCCCGGCTTGCGTCCCCCTTTTTTTTCTTTCCTACTCCCGCGCATGCGCTCTTGGTGCGCCCATCACTCTCTCTCTCTCTCTCTTCGCCCCTCTCCCACTCCCTCTTTTCCTTGGCGTGGCCTTGACCGGCGCGTCCGCAGCGAAGCAGTCGCCTCAGCATCAACTCCCAATCCACCCTTTCGCTTTCCCCACTCTCTCGATCCCAGCCGTCTAACCCCAGCACCAGGCAACGTCGCGACCAGATCAGAGAAGTCACCGCAGCGATTCTATTCTAAACGAAAAAACACACACACAAACAAACACACGCACACGCACACGAGCTGCCATCTTGAGCGCTTCTCTACTACCCACTTCAATTCGTCCCCCCTCCCCCTCGCCGCCAATCGGGTACACGGATTCCGTTGTGCGCAGCGCTGCTCCACGCCCTGCCCCCTCCCCTCTTCCACCCTGCTCGCCCAGAACACAAGCTCACGCACAACGCTCTTGCCACTCTTTCCTATACACGAGTGACTTGAGCGCCTCTTCGGTCCGCAACCACGCGCTTCCGCCAAATCCACCTGTGCCTCCCTGTTTTGTTCTTCCCTTCACTCTTCACGTGACTCTTTTCTTTTCGTTTTCTCTTGTTGACATTAGCCTTTCCTTTCTGTTGCGGTTACCACGTCACACGCCCGCCCCTCACCCCCCCCTCCTGCGACACGCCGTCGCGCTTCAGGTTCCGAGTTTGCTGGCAATCTCTCCACTCCTTTTGGATTCCTTTGCCGCGCTCTCCAGTGCCGCCTTTTTCCTTCTCTTCTTTGCTGTTGCCCTTGTGACCTGTAGTTGTGTACAGGGGGGTTCTGTCGCTTTCTCTTTTCTTCCGCGGTGGCTTCTTTGTTGTTATTCCGACGTGTGTGTGTGTGTGTGTGTGTGTGTGTGGAGGGCCCTGTTTCGCAGGCGTGCTGTGCTTGAATACGATCCCCCCCTGTCTCCCCCTTTTTTTCGTTTCTACCCCTCCCTCGGTCTCCGGAGCGTCACTCGTAAGCGGCGCACAACGCACCGCCTTGCTCTGCAACCCTCTCTGCCACTCTCCCCTCTGTCCAGTGAGTCTTCCACTTGCCCCACAGCCTCTCCCTTCTGGCTCCCCCCCCTACCACCACTTTGCACTGCTCAGCTCCCCGTCGACGACGCTTTTTTTCTTTTGGATCCCTCCCCCGTTCACCTTGTAGCCACGCACACTGCACCGTCCTGTCGCGCGTTCATCTCCTCCCCCCCCCCCCCCCCCCCCCCCCCCCCCCCCCCGTAAGGGGAAAAAA